>CAWUFW010003553.1:600000-830000 GCA_963921515.1 Calotriton arnoldi
GGAGTAAGGTCCCGATTTAAATTTTGGCAGTAATCATACTCTATAACAATGGCTGCCAAATTTAAAAGCAATACCAAAGGGGATGATGGACGGAGAGCTTGAGCTAATCAAACACTCACCCCCAGTCAACTGATCTGGGTTTAATCCATCATCATTCTTTAGCTCACTCCACCACTCCAGTTCAGACATGGCCATATGCAAATCAGTCTGACCCTGTGCCTCATGGGAACAGTCCAGCCCGAACTGCCAAGCCATGTCTTCCCTGGACCGGAAACAAGCATCCTGGGACCGGTTTCTGGCTATTCAGCCGTCATCAGCCAGGCTAGCTTGAATCCAGTGGCAAAGTGAGCAAGGGACCCACGTCTGGGCATACCCTGCCAACTTAGGGCGAACAAAGCGATACCAAAGGGGATGATGGATGGAGCGCTTGAGCTAATCAAACACTCACCCCCAGTCAACTGATCTGGGTTTAATCCATCATCATTCTTTAGCTCACTCCACCACCCCAGTTCAGACATGGGAATATGCTAATCAGTCTGACCCTGTGCCTCATGGGAACAGTCCAGCCCGAACTGCCAAGCCATGTCTTCCCTGGACCGGAAACAAGCATCCTGGGACCGGTTTCTGGCTATTCAGCCGTCATCAGCCAGGCTAGCTTGAATCCAGTGGCAAAGTGAGCAAGGGACCCACGTCTGGGCATACCCTGCCAACTTAGGGTGAACAAAGCGATACCAAAGGGGATGATGGACGGAGCGTTTGAGCAAATCAAACACTCACCCCCAGTCAACTGATCTGGGTTTAATCCATCATCATTCTTTAGCTGCTGACTAAGACTTTGTCTGGTAATACTGAAAGTCTTGAAGCTGTCAGTGCACCAATGTGTTCAGTGCATCTAATACGGAGCTGCGTAACTAAAGCCACCAAAGTGTCTGGGAGTGCTCATGCCCCGCAGTCCCTTCGATTGTTCTCCCTGAGAGGTTGCCCACTGTTTGCTGGCACTTGCCTTCAGGAGGTTTTCCAGCTGCACCGCCATCCAGTACCTACTGTCTCCTGCTGCCGTCCACTGAGCATTGCCAGTGGGTAAGGCTACTGGTGAGCTACAGTGAGCTGTGTTGAGCTGTGGGGTGGCACAGGGCAGTGAATGCAGAGTGGCATGGTGTAGCGCAGTGCACTGGGGTGGCGTTAAGGCAGTTCTGGTGTAGCGTGCAGGCCCAGGAAGAGCTGTATTGCTGGAGCTGGCCGGGGTATGCTTGATACAGTAATGCGAGGCAGCACTACAGCTCCAGTGGAGATGCATTACTGCCTTGCATTGCTGTATCAATCAGACCCCGGCCCAGTGCAACAACTTTCTGTCATAAGGCCGGTACAAAGCTAAGTCCTGTAATATGCATGAGCATCGAGACACTCAATGATCAGGCAATGCTGCAACCACTGGTGTCGTTTTTAATGAATTTGATCTTTTTCTGAGTAGACTCTCTGTTCTACTTCCTTGCCTGCTTTATGTATGAAGCTTATATGTGTCCCTATTTGAATGCCTAGGCTACTGGCATGACATTGTGGCACCCAGCAAGAACTAGGCACATTGCTTACACTGTCTTCCCTCCTACTGTGGAACTTATGCTGAGGCTTGGATTTGTTTTGAGAATTGTGAATTGTGGCAACATCCTTAAAGGCCAACAAACAAGGGAACAGGTGAATACACAATACATAACGAACAGACCACCTCGCCATCTTCTGACTAACAATTAGTGTATGTACGGAAGATGTTGCCTCAAACCCAAATCCAACACTGCCAAATATCTCAACCGGTTAGGGCCATGCAGGAAAAAAACACAATTGCTACTAGGTGAATCAGGCACAAATATAGCTAAGGACAATTCAAAGTTATGACACAGTGCAAACGAAGAATTTTAAGGACAGAAAAAAGATACATATTAGGAAAAGAAGCTGTATGCATGAAAGTATCACTCTAAGAGAGATTAGGTGAATTGGTGTGAACTGCTACGGTGCGATCGAGCCCGAAACAACTGGTAATATTCAGATTAAGTCCACCATACCAATTATTTGTTTCACCTTCTTCAATGCAAAAAGGCATTGCGAGCGATAAAATTAAGGGTACCTTCTTTTTAAGTTCGCCCAAAGACGAAACGGAATGTATGGCAATCACTATGAACTAAGTCAATATGATATACTTGATGAGGATTTACTAGCTTCTTCAGTGGAAAATTATCTGTTTGAATCATAATAACAAAATGGATCAGCCAACTACATTAATCATGACAACAGTCCCCAATTTAATAATTCAGAGGAAATGTCCAATTTATTTGAAATGATGGCATAGTTAAATGTAATGATAAAGAAGGTGTCCAAACAAACAACTCCGGTTGGAGGCTGAGGGGGCATCTATGGTGCCCCCCTGTTGATTTCTGCACCTTGTGACAGGCACCTTGTGGCGCCTGCCACGGGTGAGGGATGAATTGCACCTACCTTTCCTCAATCGGAGCTTGTGTTACGGCCGGTTTGCAGACTTTACAGGAGCTCCCATTGAGGAAAGGAAGAAAGCGACCGAACAGTGTTCAGTCGCATCGAATTGAGTCAGTCGGGACCAGGACTGAGTCAGTGTCGGGCGGAAGCAATTCCGCCCAACATCAAAATAAGCCCCTATTAAAGAAAAACTAGCAAATTCTTTGGAAGGAAAGCATGAATCATTAATAGCCAACAACAAGAAAATGAGTAGCTTAAATTCCTTGGTAAAATGGGCACAAGAAGAGGTGGAAGGTTTTAAAGATTTATGCGTGTGTGCCCTGCTCCTGGATAGACTTTCCATTGTTCCCACAATTCTGCAATCTCATGTTGAAGATCTAAAAAAAACATTGATTATAAACCACTGATCCAAAACAGTTCAAACTAATGAAATTATTGCAACAGCACTTTTCCATTGTGTGTGCACCCGGATTATAATAACAGTCGAACCCATTGCTTGCACCATGAGAAAGAAGTACTGCAAACAAAACTCTGGAATACAAAAAATTGTTAATAAAATACAAACTGATCCACTAATGCCTAATGATTTATCAAGTGTGGCAAAGGCCACAATTACCACAGAGAACAATGAAAAATCTATATTTAAAAAATATTTTGATTGCATTTTTCATTGAATACTTCACATGGACGAATATTAGACCACGGAGCTGCAGGAAATACCCATCAAATGCAAGTCTGAAACAATGACAATGCACAGCCCCCAACCCCACCACCCCCTCCCCTCCCTGCAACATCTGACAAGGCTCAGCGGTAGCACAGTGATGAACGAGCTCTCACAGATTGAAACTCAATGTCTGTCACTATGCCCCCTCTCCGTCCAGTGGTCCTTCTTCCAGTACCTCGTCCAAAGAATAATACGATATCCACTTGCCCAGACTTTCTGGAATTTGAGTGGGCAACCCCTACTAGAGTATGTGACCATCTCTGCCACCATATCCATACCCATCCCCATTTCCATTCCTGAAGTGTAGGACCTTACCCCGATCCCCAGCGCCAAGCCACATCTGTCTTTGCCACTGCTAGGCTAAGGTTGTAGAACAGCAAATGGGCGCGGGCAAGTTGATATCATTGGGGATACCCAATAAAAAAAATTGAGATCCACAGGAAGAGATAGTGAGAATATGTTGCTAAATTCCCCTATAACTGCACACCAGTAGGTCTGTATAAGGGGACAATTCCAAAGTGTAAGAAAAAAAGAACCTTCTACATATCCACATCTCAGGCAGTGCAGGTCGGGCCCCCACGCCCCCCATAGTGTAGAGATGACACCTATCATAGGAGACACGGTGAAGGATTTTAAACTGAACAAGCCAGAGCTGCATCTAAATTGCCACCTCCCTAGGGTGCAAGAGGGCCCCATCCCAATCGATATCCTCCATGCTTCCCACATCGGCTTCTCAACTCCCTCTCAAGCCCTGTAAGTTATCGGGTTTATTGTTAATAAGGGTTCTATAGATAGATTAAACCATGCCTCTTCCCAGATTTTCCATCAACAGCCTCCCTTCCAGTGGTACGAAGTTGGGTATTCCTTCCCCTAGGAGGCTTTCTGCCCTCCGGTGTCTGACCTGAGCATATTTAAGGAATTGATTTTTGTGCATGGCATAGTCCCACTGAAGGGAGGAGAACGGTACCGAATCGCCATGTTCAATCAGGTCCCCTAGTTTAGAAATCCCAATCAAGTCCCAGGCTCAAAAGCCTTTCAACTTGTTGAATTCAGGCAGTCATCTCCCCTCCCACAGTGGTGTCTCCCTAGAGGGTTTACCTTGCCACCCCATGGACTTTGTAGCCTTGACCTAAGCTGCAATTGCAACTTGCGTTGTCGGGAGGAGCTGGCAGCCCCTGTGACCCCCATATAAATAAGGAAGGTAGGATTTCTTCGCTCACTGGGAGTGTTCTAAATGAAAGGTGGAGTGATCCTGGGGGGAGTAAATCCAATCATTGATACTGATGAGGTGGGATTCCCAATAATAGGCACATATGTCTGGTAGTGCGATGCCACTGTTGTACTGATTTCTTTTGAGAGTCTATAGGGCCACTCTGGAGTTCCTGCCGTCCCACAGCAGGGTCCTTAGATCACCCTCTATCATAGTAAACATCTCCGGCGGAATAGGATAGAATGTGTGTTGGAGGACATAGAGAATTTGGGCAGCAACACCATTTTAAACATAGCAGCCCTCCCAAGCAGTGTAAGCCGCAAGCCTCGCCATCTCTCCATCTCCTCCTGGCAAACACGCCCAACCCTTCCTAAGTTTCACTTAAAACATAGTTCCCTCTGCAACTTCAGAAAAATCCCTAGATATTTAAATCCCAAAGTGGCATGCATTAGGCGATGATGGCGGCGGGGACTACAGTATTCTCCTGGGGTAAATAGAGTATGGACTTCTCCCAGTTAACACAGTATCCAGAGTGGCCTTCGTATTCCTTGAGCACATTTAAAAACAGAACAAGGGACCAAGTAGGACAAGTAAAGAAGAGGAGAACTTTGTCACATACAGTGAGATCTTTTCTTCAAAGATGGACTCATCAGAAACAAGGAAGCCCCGGATCTCTGGATGGTCTTGAATCTTAAATGCAAGTTAGTCTATGGTAAGAGTGAATATGAGAGGGGAGAGAGGGCATCCCTGGCTTGTGCCTCTCCCTATCGGGAATTCGGAGGATCGCACATCATTGACTCTGACATAGGCCATCAGGACCTGACATAACAATCGGACCCACTTCCTATACCGGGAGCCAAAACCGAATCTTTCCAAGGTACGTTTTAAAAAGCGCCAATGCACCGCATTGAACACTTTTTCAGCGTTAAGTGCTAACAGGACGTGTAGGTTGGGTCAGTCCTGCATTGCATTTAGCCAGTTATGTGCTCGACGTAGATTATGCTGGGTGGATCGTCCAGGCATAAAACCTGATTGGTCCCAATGTATCAAGGGTGTGATGAATTGTATCAGTCTGGAAGTCAGGATTGTCACCAGTATCTTGATCTCTATATTCAGCAGGGAGATCGGGCAATTATATCTACACTGTTCCTTGGGCTTATCATCCTTATGTATTACTACTATGGTCGCCCGCATGAGGTCAGGAGGGAGAGTGTCTGTCTGATAGGTCTCCAGAAACATATCCAGGAGATGGGGACCCAAGAGATCCAAATACCTTTTATAATAGTTTGGTCATGGCCTCACGGACTTCCTCTAAGGAGATCTCTGCATCCAGGGCTTCCTGGGCCAAGTCATCCAGGACAGGGACTGTGATCGAGTCAAGGTAGAACGCAATCTGGGACAGGGGTTGCAGTTGTTGCAGTTGTATAGCCCTGTACAGATTCACGTGGTAGCTGGCGAAAGCACCCTAAATTTGACTATTTGATTCAGCAGTCTCTCCATCTGGCAGGACTATGTGGTGCACACATCTGGCTGCTAATTCCTTCTTTCCCAGCCAGGCAAGTAGCCTGCCCACCTTATCACCAGCCTCATATAATCTATGGAGGGTGGCCTTCATCTGGGTCTTGGTAGTTCCGTGCACAAGAGCTCTGTATTCCTCCCACAGAAACATTAATTGTTGGAGGTCCAAGTGGTCAGGCTCGGGGTCCAGAGATTTTTCAAGCGCCAGGAGCCGTCTTTACAGGCATTCCATGGAGCTGGAGGCTCTCCTCTTCTTCTGTGCAATTATGTCCTGGGAACTATCCCGGAGGACCATTTTGTATGCTTCCCAGAGTACTATTTTGGATGTGACGGAGACTATGTTCTCCTTAAAGTAAAGTTCTGTATCAATCTTAAGGCCGATCATCACCTCGCTATCCCGTAGGTCCCAGGCATTCAGTTTCCACCCTGTCCCACTCCTAAGCCCCCTGCCCAACCGCACCAGCAAGGGTCAGTGGTCTGACAGGCCCCTGGCCAGATAGTCTGCCTGTCGCACTACAGTCACCTCTCACGCTGGGGATAGTATATAATCTAAGCGGGAAAAACCCTACGGGCCCCCAAAGAATAGGAGTAGCCCCTATCAAATGAGTATACCCTCCTCCATAGGTCAGAAAGCTCCAAGGTGCTCGTGAAGTTCTCCAGCGGGGTGGTGTGGACGTGGGAACCCACCAAGCTCGACCTATCTAGCTGTGGTGCCATTACATCATTGAAGTCTCCACTCACAATATGAAGTGTGGATCCCGCCTCTAGTAGGATATGACCTAGTTTGACTCTGTCTCTGAGGCCATTCACATTCCAGGTTAGGAGTGAAAACTCCCCATTCTCCATTGTCGAGGTACTCATTGCATTAGACTATAGAAGGGTGACACCCCTTGGGGGCCCGGTAACAGCCTCCCGGAACACTGAGGCAAGGGACTACAGATGAGTTGCCATCTAGGACCAGAAGGCGCCCCATATAGACACATGTTTGTCGCTCTAGCTAGATCACAGTCGATAGCCTGTGAAAGCACTTGTCGGCATGATGAATACCCTTGAACTGTATGAACAAAGAAAACCAAAAACACCCAATAGTACCCCAGGTCCACCCCCACCCCACAAGAACCCCGGTGAGTAAAACCCTCATCACAAACATGAAAACAACTGAACAGGGAGTTTGAGAGTTCTGTAGCCCCCCACCCACTAACACAATATTAATCACCCCACAACTATAACACCGGGTGTGACTGTCCCTGGTAACAGTGATCCATTGAAAGGCAACCAACAGAAGTCATCATCGTGCTCACAGAGCCAGCGTCCATGGCAGGTGGAAACATTTGGCCTTTAGCTGGCCCCAAAAGTGCTGTTTATGGTTCTGTCACAGGGTGTACATTGGGTGTGTCCGCAGGGGCACTCTCCAGGTCTTTTTCCAGGGCATAGATAGTCGCCACCAAAAGATAGGGAGTCTCTGTTTCTGTTCCTTGGCCTCACACGATGGACTCTAACGAGGGAGCCTTGTACAAATCAGTTTTAGTGTCCCGCTAGGCGTCCAGCTGGTGCTCTTCTTCTGAGCCTGAAGAGGTCCTCCCTCTCTCTGAAAGGTCCCGACTCCACCATGGTGTACCTGTGGCTCTGCGCAGCTGTCTCAGGTCCCTCTCCCTACAGCGCGCTTATCTTTGGGCCAGGCTCCCTCCGCTACATAGGGACACAGATCACGCCCTTCCTCTCAGCATCTCTGGGGCGCAGGGCGCTGCTCCAACCCAACCCAGGCATCTTCGGTTGTCAATAAAAACAAGGATTTTCCTTGAAACAAAGCTTTCAATTTGGCTGGGAACATGAGCATGTACTGAAGCTGGAGTCCCCGCAGTCTCGCCTTTACCTCATCAAAGATGTGCCTTTGCCCCTGTACTTCCCTGGTGTAGCCTGGGAATATTAGGATTCTGGCATTGTCGTATTGCATTTCCCCCAGTTTGTGTCTCTCAGTTAGGATCATATCTTGGTCTCAAAAGTTCAAAAATCTTGCAATCACAGTCCTTGGGGGTGCCCGAGACAGAGGTCTACTTCCCAGCGTACGGTGGGCCCGCTCTATGACAAAGCAGGATGATAATTTGCCTCAGGATGATGAGGAGGAGCCAATCATCCAGGAACCACACCGTATCAGAGACCTTGACACCCTCGGGGAACCCCACAAACTGAAGATTATTTCTACGGGCTTGATTTTCTGCATCTTTGAATCTCCACCTCACTCCCTTGATGGCGATACAGGTCTCAGTGACCTCTTTATGGAGAGTCACAACCGTATCCTGTAGCTCCGATATCCTCAACTCTGCAGAGGTGACTCACTCAGCAAAAGTGCAGATGTCTTGACATAAGAGAGTGATTTTTGAGTGCAGCATCCCTGCTCTCTAGCACCTCACGGGAGGAATTTATTGCCAGTAGGAGAGTAGCATTATCAGGCAGGGGCTGCAGCACTGGCTCCAAAGGCAGGGGTGTAACCACTCTGGCATAGCGGTCAAGTTGCCCCTGGCGGGAGGGCTTGGGCTTCTTGTCCTTAGCCATGAATACCCCTGGGTCGGCTGTCACCAGATCAAGGACTCAAGGTAAGCAACAGCATGGCCTGACCAGAGAGAAAAAGGAGGGGGGGGCGATCCACAGCAGACCACCCAAGGAACCCCTCAGACATGGCTCTCACCTTCTCAGGACTCCACCGGCATCCCCAACTGATCTCTGCACCAGGATCTCTGCTGCACCAAGTTGGTAATTTGTCTCCCAGGGCTATGTGGAGGTCATCCCTTGGGATACTCCACGAGGCACCAGGCACATATATCGGCGACCAATAGGACCCAGGGGTAAACTCAAATGCCCTCCAGGGCACTGGTTCGGGCGTGGTCCCTCTCCAGTCTATGGAGGTGTCAATCCTGTCCCTCCAGCAAGGGGGTACCAGAAGCATGCCAGAAGAGGGCCTGTCTAGGCCTGGCGAATGTGGAGCAGAGTGGCACCAAATGCTCCAAAACAGGTCCACATTTCAGGCAAGGCCCACTGGTCCACTGGGCCCGAAAAGTAGGAGCACCCACCCAAGCAAACCACACTGTCTAACACTGGCCATCTCCGTTCAGGGGTGAGCCCAGCCTAGTGCACTTACCTTCCAGCACAACAGTTTCCCGACTCATGGTAGAGGCCCCAGATAATCAGAGGCCTTGGGCGGCCAACACAACAGGAAACCTTTGTGCCTTTCGGTACCCCTCTGCAGCAAGGGCTCGTGCCCACCACGCGGGCCCCCTTATCTCCCCGCTTCCCTCAATGCCATCACCAACAGGATGTAGTATAGCAAGGACTGCAATCCACTGTTCCCAGCGTCCTCCATGACCCCTCTCCTCAGGCCCCCAGGGCGTCTCACCTGCAGCACGTCCCACATTGCAGTGAGGCCTCAGCTTGGCCCCCAACGACTTTAGCACTCCTCCTCCTGGCTAGAGCAGCTGCGATTAACACAGGCTCTGGACAGCTTCCAGCCACCAGCAAGCATCGCCTCTCCCTGGCCACTTCAGCACTCCTCCTCCAGGCTAGAGCAGCTGCGATTAACATAGGCTCTGGACAGCCTCCAGCCACCAGCATCGCCTCTCTCCTTCATAGAGTAATTTCTCTGTGACCCACCCCTCCCCCCCGGAGGTCCCTAGGTATTTGGTCAATGCCATAAAATCTGAATTTGTACTGTGTGTGCTTTAGCTGCACATTCTGTAATGTATGCTGCTATGGGGTATCTACTGTCATTTTGTTTTACAGCTCTCATGTGTTCACTAACTCTGCCTTTATGTGGTCTGATAGTGCTGCCTACATATTTATGTCTACATTTGCATTCTATGACATACACCGCATATTTAGTGTTGCAGTTCATGTTAGAACGTATTTCAAATCTTCGTTTTAAAGTAATGGCCTGCTTTAAAAATATTTAGTAGATTACAGTCTGACTTGATGTTTTTCTTCCTTGGTTTTAAAGCTATCCTGTGTTTTTGATTTCATGTGAAGTTTCATCAATTTTTTTCTGCGTTATTTTCAAATACAGGGAATTACATTGTTATTGTTCTGAGGTGTGGCCACGATGGTGGCAAAGTCGGACTGAAAATTACCGAGCTCCGCGCTCGCCCACAGACATCCTGTGTTAATACTAGCCATTGTGCTGTGGATTTGCTCGTCCTTGCTCGCCCAGGTACCCTGACATTGTGGAGCGTCCTCCTGGACCGGATGGTGCCTTACTTCCATTGGCTCTGACTGATAGCCGGAGAGGCCGACATGAGTGACGGAGTCCAGAGCCTAGATCCCCCCTGTGTCGGGCCTCCCAGCCCTGGAGCCCTGGAGCCCCGAGGGGCGATTACTGATCCAGTGCCCCCCTGCTGCCCCGTACTGGTCCAGATCACAGCTGGATGTGAGCCAGTGCAGGGGGGCATGGTGAGAGAGAACATACTTGCTGGCAGCTGGAGGCCGCACCGCCACCCGGGTGACCGGCTAGAGCCGGCCTTAATCGCGGCTGCCATGGCCCGGATGAGGAGCACTGAAGCGGCCGGGGGACGAGCTGAGGACTTGCCCCGAGTGACAGCAGAGGCCCACCACGCGCCACATGGGACGTACTGCGGGCGAGCCACCCTGGGGGCCTGAGGAGAGGGGCCACGGATGGCGATGGGAACTGTGGAGTGCGGTCCTCCATCGATGTGCTACATCCTGTTGGGTATGGCATTCAGGAAAGCGGGGAGATAAGTGGGACCTGCATGGTGGGCACGAGCCCTTGATGCAGAGGGGTACCGAAAAGCCCAAAGGTTTCCTGTTTTGTCGACCACCCAGAGGCCTCTGATTATCTGGGGCCTCTACCACGAGTGGGGAGACTGTGGGTCTGGCAGGTAAGTGCACTAGGCTGGGCTGACCCTTGAGGGGAAACGGACAGTGTTAGATGGTGCAGTTTGCTTGGGTGGCGGCTCCTACTTGCCGGCCCCGGTAGACCGGCGGGCCTTGTCTGAAACGTGGGCCTGTTTTGGAGCATTTGGTGCCACTCTGCCCCATATTCGCCAGGCCTGGACAGGCCCTCTTCTGACATGCTTTTTTATGAATACTAACATTGAATTATCTATGTGTACTACTTAGTAGCGTGTGCTGAAGTATAAAAAATATTTGTACTGATGATCGCCTGATCATACTTTAGGGAGTTGGGTGAATCCCCACCTTTGAGCACTGCAGAGAGAATATTTATCTTAACCAATAATATATGCACTACTTTATGAGTGCCATTTCCCCTGTTTTTGATCACCGATAGGAAACCAAATCATATAAAGCTTGATCCAGCTAAAATCTTTGAATTGGAAACAATCAAGGATTCACCAGCTTTGGTAGTCTAGCAGACCACTTTCTATGCATATAGACGATTGCAAGACATATTAAATGAAGGGAATATTCTGAAATTGCTGAAAGCCTTTCTACAGACGAATACATTTAATAAAGGTTCAACAACAAATGTATAACTTTGGTTCAACAACAAATGTATAACTTTTAGCTGCCCAATCTGGAGAAAAAGCTCTCTACTCTAAACAAGCATAAAGATGTTCACAATCTTATTGCTAAAAAAAATATTATGGAGTTGTGGCATTTCAGTGTCTTTTCTAGAACTGAAATGCTATCCATGCATCTTGCATAACTCTGTGACAACTCTTGAAAATCGGAGGTATTCAAACAGCTGGGTAACCAAAGCTTACAGCAATATGAGTGTTTGTAGCAATCACTTGATGAGTAATCCAACAACTAATCTGGAAGAGGGTGGGACAATGCACCACATAGAAAACAATTTACTATCGCCACCTTAGGGGATATGAACTTCCAACTTTAGATGGTAGAAAATGTAAATATTATTGTTCTTTCTGACACTTTCAATGTGTGGGGCTTCACTCCACTTGTAGTCTTTCCTTCTTACATGGCAGGTCATACTTTAGGTGCTCTATATAGCAATCATGGCCTAATAAAGATAGTCCCTACACTTCCAGTTATATGGTCGGAATGCATTGCTATTTCTTTTAATTTTCAGCTGAATTTGTCAACCAATAAAATGGCTCACCTTTGGCACAACACTCACAAATGTTTGGTAAGGTGAAAAAAGCGAATTTGACAACTGGCGTGATAAATAAATCGCTAATGCTTCATAATAATGTTGATTTAGCAGCTACTGATTTTAATGAATGGGTTTCCAAGGCATTGGCTGCAACATGACTGCTCTATATGGTTAATGGTCCTTGGTACTCAAGCAGCCTGAAAAGCCGAAAACAGAAATATAGAAGGCAACAACAGGTTTGGATAAAAATTATTTAGATGCTGATAAAGCTGTTTATAGAACAGCCACAAAGGAAAATAAAGCTGCATTTTTTAAGGAAAACTCTTATTATTTTACACTTAAAAGTTCTAAAAATCCTATGAAAGATCTGTTTCCAGTAATTATTAAACTCTCTGCCCCAGCACCAAGCCTATTAGTACTCCATCGCAAAGTTGATTTAATCAGTTGACCCGCGTATTACAAAGAAAATTTGAATACATTTAACAAGACTTTCCTCATGATACATTACCTGACCTTGCGCAGACTGTAACTGTAAGTGCCTATATATTCAAAATACGTTCCTTTATAGATGTTCTCCTTTATGGGAAATGCAGGTAAAAGCACTAATTATGTCCTCTAAATCAGTCTCTTCATCTGCTCCCTGTCCTCCCATTATCTGTCACCTAGCTGCGTACATCATTGCCAAAAACCTTAAGTCTCCATACAATCTAGCCGACCTTATGACATGGATAAAATGACAAACAAATTTCACTACTGTCGTTGTTGCACAAGATCCTACAAAAAGCACCTTATAAGTTACTATTGTTAATCAATAATAACCACAATCCACTATATAGCTCTGATTTCTGAAAAGATAGAGCACAGAGTTAGTGTTGGTGTCAGTTGTGGATGATGCACAAGGTTTTTTAGATCTTGAAGTTTCAAATGCCCTAATGTTATGAGACCTCCCCGTGGCATTTGACATCGTTGCCCACTTCATGCTAATGGCTCTTCTTTTCCAGATGGGCATTAATAATAAGGCCCTTCAGCACCTCTCCTTGTTTTTACAGGACAAACACAAACAGTGGCATGTAAACTCTTTAGATCACAACCTTTTTCCCTTCCGTGTGGTGTCCAAGATGGTTCTTCACTCAGTTCAAGACTTTTCAAACTTTTTATGGTTCCATTGGCTGAGTTGGTGCGATCTTACGGTTTTACAAAATTATCCTACGCAGATGACACCCAAATAGTGATCAATATCTCTAAAGGTCCACTGGCCATTGAAGGAGTGCATTAGAGAGGTGGACCTTTGGCCAAGGACGACTATTTATAATTGAATTAATAGAAGATGGAGGTCCTAATATTCAGTAAGACCTCAAATATTTGATCAAACCTGTGGTTGCCTTCTTAACTGGGAACTGTGCCCCAACCTGTGGACTAAGTGCAAATATTAGGTGCTATCTTTCATAAAAACCTCTTCCTTCAAGGCACATACCAATCAGGTCGCAGCAACATGTTTCCATATTATTAGAATGTTGAAGAAAATGTTTTCCTGATGTAAAACTGCTGTACAGTTACTCACACTCTCACTATGCAATAAGTATGACCATACACATTACACCACTCATGACATATTCTGTAAAATCATTGATAACATGATAAAGAGATATCTGAAATTACATCAATTACAACACTGCGCATAGTGAGGGCACAAGTTAAGTTGAGTTAACTATAGCTAATAACTGGTGTATTTCTGTGGGTTTTTTTTAGTTTAAAACTTTGCATTTTAACTGACAATTTTTAGTTTTTGAGTGAATTTCTGATGTTTTTTTGAACTGTAAAGTAAGACCTTATTATCAAACCTACTAGCTATAACATCACCTAAAGTTTTTCGGTGAAATGATACGCACTCCCAGCCACTGTCTGATGAGTTTTTCCACCCAAACAAACAAACAAACTCGGACACCTTAGGTAGATGGCACACATGTAGGGAGACATATTCTTCAGTTTTTTATTTTCATTTCATTTTCATTATTCAAGCAAAAGTGCACATGCATCAGAGGGGAAAAGACCTATGCATTTCGGCAACAAGCCTTCAACTGGGTCATGGAGTTATTGTGCAGAGTTTCACATTTAAAGGGCAAACACCCTCCTCCCACCACCCATTTAAAATCAATTTAAGGAAGCAGGCCAGCAATTTCCAATTGTTACATCTCTACAAGCACAAAATATATACCATTCCTTAAACAATAAGGGCTGCTATAGCACATTTAACTATTATGATTCCGTTAAAGTGCCCGATCTGAAAAAAAAACTAACAGACTGGGGTACAACTGAAGATCAAAGCTCATATAGACAGAATTCAGATTTCACCTACATATATGTATGTATATGTTCTAAACCTCCATGGTTTAAATGATATATATAGAATTTGTTTTGACTGAAAGAACCAAAGGTTACAGGGATGTTATAGTTAGGCTCAGGTTGCACTCGTACTCGTGATTTGCATATGGCTGGGTTCAAGCTGGAATGGCATGGTGAGCAAAAAAACGATGGATTTAGGCCCAGATCTCTGTACTGGGGTGAATGTATGACATTGTTCTGCATTCTGTCCATCAACTGTTGTTTTTGCATTTGTCACCCCGAGTGGGACGGGTATGCCCAGACGTGGGTCCCGTGCTCTCCATGCCACTGGAATCAAGCTATCCTGGCTGAAGAGGGGTGAAACCCTGAAACCGGTCCTAGGATGCTTGTTTCCAGTCCAGAGAGGACCTGGCTTGGCAGTTCGGGCTGAACTGTTCCCATGAGGCACAGGGTCAAGACTGATGCATATGGCTGGGTTCAAGCTAGAATGGCATGGTGAGCAAAAAAACGATGGATTTAGGCCCAGATCTCTGTACTGGGGTGAATGCATGAAATTGTTCTGCATTCTGTCCATCAACTGTTGTTTTTGCATTTGCACTCGTACAAAGCCAGTGAAATTCAGCAGTTATAGTTACCTGAGCAAACTATAACTTGCGTCCCCGCAATGCACTTCTTATGACCTCACATATTACACCCCCCATGACATGGTCAGTGACATCACTGATGGCATAATTGATGACATCACAAATGACATCACTGATGACATCATCCACTAAACAACTCACACACTCCTCATACCCCATACAACCTCCCTTACACCCACTTACTCACCTACACAACCACACACACACCCATTCAAGTACCCATACAAGTACTCACACAACCACTCACTCACCGATACAGCCACTCATACAACCAGTTACTCACCCATACAGCCAATCACACATCCACAAACTCACCCATACAGCTACTCACACACTCACGTATTCACCTATATGGCCACCCTCACACCCACTCACACACATACAGCCTCTCAAAACAGCCACTCACTCACACAACCACTCACACAATCAGTCACACATCCACACAACCAGTTACATAACCATTCATACATCCATACAAGCCCTCCGGTCACTCACTCATACAGCTATTCAGACACCCACTCACCATTATAGTCCCTCACATACCCATTCACTCACCCATACAACCTCCGACACACCTACTCACACACCCATACAAGCACTCACACCTGTACTCACTCACACATACAGCCACTCACATAGACACTCACTCTTCAATACAGCCACTCACACAACATATCAATTAACCAAACACCCACTCAAACAGCCACTCAGTCACCAATACAGCCACTTACACACACAGTCACTCACCCATACAGCCACTCACACAACTACTTAGGCACCCATACAGCTACTCACATAGCCACTCACAGACCCATACAGCCACTCAATCACCAATACAGGCACTCAGATACCCACTTACTCACCAATGCATCCATTCACACAGCCATTCCCACACATTACTCACACACATACACGTATTCACCCATACAGGTACTCACACACCCACCTATTCACCTACACAGCCCCTCACGCACTTTAAAGCCACTCAGACATCCAGTCACACACAGATACACACAGCAACTCAAAAAATATATGTTAGACATAGTATCACTCATTAGTAGTAGACAAAGTATAGTAATGTAACTTTTGTAGTACCTTAGTATATATGTTTAACACTCATAAACCTTTAGAAAACATTAGTAATGTCATGGAGATGTCATCAGTGATGTCATCAGTGATGTCACTGACCATGTCATGAGTGCTGTAATTTTGTGAGGTCATAAGCAGTGCATTGCGGGCGTAATTAAGTAAGTAAGTAATAGGTTTATAAAACATGCGATCTCCGTGGTATCTTGGCGCTGACGGAAACCCTCTAAGATGCACAACGCCCAGTGGCAATTAGGTAGGAGAGGAGGTAAAGAGCCATGTCTTTAATGATTTCCTAAAAAGAAGGTGGCTATCTATGGATCTTAAAGATAGGGGCAAGGAATCCCAAAGTTTGCCCGCTGCGTAGGAAAACCTTCTACCGCCCCAATTCGACTCTTTTTTATTAAGTAAGTAAGTAACTTAGCTCAGGTAACTATAACTGCTGAATTTCACTGGTTTTGTATGAGTCGAATCTGAGCCTAGCTATAATGTGGCTCTAACCTTTGCTTTTTCAGTGAATTTCTAAAGTTTTTTTTAATGTTAAGTAAGATGCCCATCACAATGCGCAGTGAGGGGGTTGAACACAGAATCTGGCCTGGCATTGTGCTGCCCCAACCAAGCTTGCTGCTCCTGCCCCCCTCCTCCTTGCCATCAGTTGTCCAAGTTCATGACCCTGCTCCCTCATTACAGCTGTGTGAGGCCATTGTTCTGCCACTGCCCCTCCTACCTGCCCTAAACAGTTTGCTTGCTTCCCCATCCACCTCCTACCTACCCTCTGTTGTCTTAGTCCGTGCACCAGTCCCCCTCCCTCCTGCCCTGCATGGTCACATGTGCTGCCACAGCTCTCCATTTAGCTTGATGTACCTGCCCAAGTGTTGGATTTTGGCTATCTGGGTACAATAAGTGCTGCAGGCCCACTACTAGCATTTAATTTACAGCCCCTGGATATATTTTGTATACCATTCTATAAGGGACTTATAAGTAAATTAAATATGCCAATCAGGAGTAAGCCAATTTTACCATGCTTCTGAGAGTGAGCATAGCACTTTAGCACTGGTTAGCAGTGGTAAAGTGCACAGAGACCTAAGGCCAACAAAAATGAATTCAGCAAAAATAGGAGGGGGTGAAGGCAAAACGTTTGGGGATGACCCTGCAGAAAGGGCAAAGTCCAACACACACAAAGAGAAAACTGCACAGAATAGTCAAAAAGAGAGCAAGGCACCAAGGAGAAAAATGGGATGTGCTATCAATCTATAATAATGCAACATTATATGTTGTACATGCACAATCAATACTAAATGCACCCACATTTATAAATGAAAGTTGAGCATGTGGATGTTAGATGAATATATGTTACATGAATTTATGAAATGCAGTAGGGATACATAAGCCGATAACGCAAAAATCACATAAACATGCTTTCATGTGTCCTGACTTCCCACAAAGGCAGGTCCAGGAGCTGCGCAAGTAGCAATTGCATATTCGTTCATTGCATCTTTTAGAGCTTCTTTGCTCCATCTTTATTTATGCATTGCTCTGGAATAAAGTACTACAAGTACGACTTTTTCACTTACCAACATTAAGGCACTGAAATGTTAAACGCCTGGCAAGGGGAGTCAAGAGAAGAACATTAATATACTGCTGCCAATCGTGATTTCTGTTTTCTAACCCAATTTGGTCGACATTACTATTAAGAGAATTGAATGACTGTTCCCTGATTTATAAACCTTGTTTTGCCGAACCTCACTTGATTATTCCAAAGAAAGACTTCTGATCGAATACTTAATGCCATTCATGACTACATTATTTGCAGCACTCAGGGGTTTTGTTGTAGTCCAGTCTCGCACACCAAGGGGCATATTTATAAGGAGCTAGCTCCAAGGCAGGATAATTTTTTTGATGCAACGGCAGCGCAGTCAGTGCTCCACACTGCTCCATATTTACAAACCGATGCATTGGGCCCAATGCGTCAGTTTGTAGAGGCCTGTGTCACATTATGCCTGCACCAGGTATAATGTATGCAGGGTAGGCGTTCTCACGTTAAAAACCACGTAGACGTGATACAGTGAAATTTACAACTTTTCACTGCGTCACTCTATGACTTGACTGCATCAAAATCCCTAAGCCTTCTCAGACCAGGCATAAGGATTGACGCTGGGCTGTTAACATAGGACTTGCCTCTGTGTTCCCACGCATTGCTGGAGTTGCGTCAGTCTTACAACCAACTCCAGCAAAGTGTCACATTAGCGCCAAAAGTTGCATCAGAATTTCTTATGCATCCGTGAATCCTTGCACAATGGAGCACTGTATTGTAAATTCAGCGCAACCATGGCGTTGTTAGGGCATTTGTGGCAGACGCAAGACATCTTATGTATCGATGTTGATACATCAGTTCTTGTAAATATGCCCTCAAGTGACTCAAAATATGTGGCAACGGTTGTATTGAAATAAAATGACTGGTGCAGAATGAACCAACATTTTACACCTTGCATATTGCTCGCATTTTTCGATCAATATTTTTCTGGATGGCTTCTTATTTTTTAAATAACACAGTGTACTTAGAATTACGACATACACTGCTCTTATGCTTGCTAACCGAGTATGTGTATTGAATATCCTGCCTTTTAAAAAAATAACAATTAATTTATTTAGATCAAAATATGTATTCATTTTATCAAAATGATGAATGCTATTGAAAGAAATGTAAATTAATACCAGCTGTGCCAAACCACTTGCTTCATATGCAAGCTTTCGCAAAGAATGTAATGGTCATCTATCATGGCGTTTATTGCTGGAATCTAAGAGGACTTATAACACATCTCAACTTAAAAAATAGATAGGGATAAACATCTTAATTCATAACAAGTATAGGAAAAAGCAATTTAGACGACGCAACTGCATTAGCACTGTGCAGAAGTACAAAAATGAGAGTAAGCAGGCCTTACCCTTGCAGTGTTATTTGAAACTAATAAATGATTAAGCAGGAAATGTCAAAATCATTTAAGGAGATATATCTGACTGGCATATTTCTCTTTAGCCCACTGGATGTTTTGATTGCCTTTAGTGTAGCTCATGTTCTGATCCAGAATGTTGTTATAAATAATTCTCATAGCTTAAAGTGTTTCCACAAACTGTGCACAGAGATTTTCAATGGGTGTACTGCTAAGAAAGGTGACACTGTGAATAAAAGGAGCAACTAAATCCTTGCAGGCTTTATGGCACTAACCGATCATGCCTATAGAAACCACCCAAAAAAGAAAACAGACAAGTAAAAACTGAGGGGTTAAATTATGCATCACGTAAAGTGGTACATGTGTGACGTAGGGCTCTCGTAAAGATTTATAAAGCCACGCAAAGCCACCCAGCGTGGTTTGAGTGGACTCATAAATCATGAGTAAGGTGACGCAGTGCAAATCGCGGCGTCACCTTGCTCTGCTCCCTAGTGGCGTTCCATGGGTTTACCCACTCAAAACCAATGGAATTTGACACTGCTCCAGATTTACAAAGTGATGTAAACCTGAGGAAGTGTCAAATCCATACGCCTCCCAAGGTGAGGAGTAAGGAGGAGAAATATGTTTCTTTCTCCTGGGTTTTTCCTCTTTCCATGTGTGCGGCATTCTGCAGCACACATGGAAAGAGGAAAACACCTTGAAAATCCTGCCTGCAATGGAGGCATCTTTGGGCAAAGGTGCCTACATTGGCGCAAGGCTGCCCAAATGGCGCCAGCGCAGGCAGAAAGATAAGGATTGCACCATATTGCTTAAATGTGGTGCTTTCCTGTCCTTTCACTTTGGTGTAGGGCAGCACAGCAAGATGTCTTGTTGCACTGTCCTATGCCAAAATGCCATAGATGAGAGTGTCAATCTGTCTGAGTATGATGACCTAACGAAGTAGATTTGTTTTCTGTCTTCTTTTTGTGTATTGAAATTCAGTTTGTTGTTCCATTTGAAATCCCTATAACTGACATAGCGGACATTTCTTAGACCTGGATAGTTATATCACTGATGGTGAAATGACATACATTACACCAAGGCACATATTTGCTGTGTTGCACAAGTGAATGAAATGCAACACAAGCTCTTAAGACATATTTACAAAGCAACGTATTGGTTGATTTAGGTCACTTTTCCAGTCCTGCGTCGCTCAAGTCCTGCGTTGCATCGCCCTAGGCTAAGCAGATTGTAAAGTAAGCAAGGTGGGTGTTCCCAAACAAGTCATAACACACAGATAAAGCATTGGTATTTACAAAGCACATGCTGTACCATGCTGCAACACTCATTGTATCTTAATGCTCACAACGTGCCAGAATTCTATGCATGGTCCTAGCAAGTGGAAAAAGTCATGCAGTTACATTAGTATGAAAAGTGGTTGGACCTAACAATTTTTCCCAGCCGTTTCTAGCCATGGAGGTGGTTATTCTGTGAGTGAGCCAACGTCCGCATCAACACCAGCTACATAGAAGGATGAAGGAGAGGATCTTTCACCAGAGAATAAACCTCGTTGATCTAATGGAGGAGGAGGTCATCCAATTATTCCGATTAAGAGAACATCTTGCGTTTATGGCAGAAGATTAGTCCAAGTTTGTAAACATCATCTAGTCATTTGCATGTCATTCCACCAAATATCAAACTAATGGCAGTACTTAATATGTTGACATCTGGGTGCATTCAGAGCACTTCTGTCAGGTTGGCAGGTATTTCCTAGGGTGCATTTCCTTCATTTTTCCAACTTGTCCTGGATGCCATTATCAGCTTAACACCCTAATTCTTGCATTTCCCTTATTCAAGGCAAGAGCAAATCAATCCAGGTCAAGAAATCTTACAAAGTTACATAGGGGCATATTTACAATAAAGTGGCGAAGCGTGTCATTAAGCCAAGAAGGCTAACGACACGCTTCCGCAGTTTAGAAACGCATGGCTGCACCATATTTACTACAATATGGTGCAGCCCTGTGTTTCCCCCTGCGCTGGCGGCAAATTAAGCTGCCTAGTGCCAACGCAGGCACCCTTGCACCATAGTGCAAGGGTGCCGTATTGAGGGGAAGATTGTTTGTGTGCAGGAAGGTCCCCCTTCCTGCACATAAACAATCTTTGCATGCCGGTTTGTAACTTCTATGTGTGCTGCTTAATGCAGCACACATTGAAGTTGCAAAACAGCACTTTTTTAAAATGATTGTTTATGTTCAGGAAGGGGGACCTTCCTGCTACGTAAACAATCATAGGCAATTTGCTGTTTCTATGTGTGCTGCATAAGGCAGCATACATGGAAACAGCAAAAATGAGGAGAAATAAAGCATTTCTCCTCGTTTCACCTGTTTAAGACCAGGTTCTCCCTGGTCTTAATTTTGGCGCTGCCTCCTACTTACGCCACCCTTGTAAATAGGGGGCAGCGCCAAAATCAATGGGTGTTGCGGTGGAACGCCAACCGCAACCCCATTGGCCTCCTCTTTCACACTAAACACAGCATGAAAGGGTGCCTTATTTACAAGACAGCGTTAAGCCACGTTAAGTGGCTTAACGCTGCCTTGTAAATAAGGCAAGGCCCCTATCGCCATCACAACGTCCCTGAAAGGGACGTTGTGGTGGCGATAGGGGCTTGTAAATATACCCCATAGTTTCCTCATGTTCTGGGAACTACTGACCTATGTGCAATTGATGCCACCTGGTGCAACAGCACACATCTACAGAAATAGAAAGCACACCAATACATGTACAGGATACTGCGGACTGTAAAGGTCAGCTCATCAATGTGGTAGCCAAGAACAGTGCACATGCCTACATCTTACAACACTGCACGATAACTCAGTGCTTCCAGGATATTATCTATGGAAACTCACTCCTTCTAGGTAAGAATATTTTACTTGTGTCAATCTTTTTTTTTGCATAAAGTGTATTTTTTTTTTAAGGCTCATAAACTCTTATTTACAGTAAGAAATGTTAACTTAGTGAAACATTTCTAATGTTATACATGCATTTGTTCTCCTAAACTTAAGTTATCATAATTTTCTGGCTTATAAACATATATGTAAATGAGTGTACTAAACACTGCATTCATTTTTGCATATAATATTTTTAAATATATGGGCATCTTGAACTCTTGAAACCTTTTTGTGCTACATTTACTAAAATGTCACACAACTCAATTCAGCAAGGGAACTTGTTGTGCTTCATTGAGTGGAGAGCCATATTAATTAGTATTGCAAAGTCATCTTGTGCCCTGGACACCCCCCATTTTTTGCTGACTGGTACTTGTGGTAACTGACTCCGACTGTCCCTGGGCTCTGCCTAACCAGGCCCAGGGCCAGTGCTATGCTGAAAAAACACTTAGAATACAGTGAAAACACTTAACATACACTAGGGTACACTATGGGCTTGGGTACCCCTATGATTGTTATGACCTCCCTTATTAGGACCTAGTACATAATAGTGCAAGGGGATTAAAACTACCTTTATGCCCCTAGTATATAACAGGGCATGGTGTTTTTGAGGTCAGCAGCCCTTTCTGCACTTGCATGTGTGCACTGCCGAGGCCTGAGGTCAGTTTAAAGCAGCCCTGTGATGCAGGACTGCTTTTAAAATGTAAATTGTGCTCAAACTCGACTTTGGTGTTTGAGGCACTTAATAATTATTAAACTACATTATTTTGGCATATTGGGTACTCGCAGGGTCTCCCCTAGATGTCCCACCAGTGGGGGGTCAGGTACTTATAAGGAGGACTCTTATAAAAGAGGTTTTATTTGCCTTGGTGACATTGAAATTGCCCATTTTACTTCCCTCATTGTAGTAAATTGCTTCTCAAAATCGACTTTTTTGCTAGGAGCACTATGGAGTGAGGATCAACATAATTATGGTACATCCTAAAGTCTCCCCTAGGTGTCCCAGGATTGGGGGGTCCTTTAGTTATAAGCAGGGTCCTTATTTTTATAGGCCCTGGTGTTGGAGAAATTGGACATTTCATTTTCCCCTGTGTAGATCCCCAGCCACAGAGCTTAACGTTGCAATTAGTTATTAGTTAATACCTAAGGCAAGGGACCACAGAAAATATCATTCAAGGACTTAGGAGAATGGTATTGCTAAATTCAACAATATGCTATTGTTAAATTTATCCCAAAATGTACAGAAAAGAAGTTATAAGACTTTCTTGTCTGTAAGCCAAAATTCAGCCGCCCAGTGGTCTGCCCTGATTGGTCAGAGTTGAGTGGATTAGTCAGGATGCTTTGATGAAGTGATAAGTGGCACTTTGGGTGAGGAGCCATCCTGGGAGGAGAGGGTTCTGCTGCATAGGAATGCCAGAGCAAGGGGGAGGGGTCGTTAATCATGAGCTTCAATGGCCCGGGGAACATGCAGAGAAAGCCAAGTCCATCTATGCCCACCCCCTCTGAACCCAGCCAGATGGCATGCTTAAGGAAGGAATGTGCAGATGCCAGGGGGAGGGAGACTATGGAGATGAGCCATCTTGGAGGTTGGTTTAGCCAGTTCTTGCCTCTCTGCTGAGACTTCAGCCATATTGAATTTTGGAGAAATAGTGCTTTCTGGGAGACAATTGTGCCACACTTTGAACAAAATGGTCATGGTCTGGGGTATTGCCCTGCACCTCATTGGACAAGAGTGCCCTCCTGTGTGACCCCAGAGCACACTGAATAACTCTCTGAGAGGGGCAGAGCCTCTCAGATCTGCTGCTTGAACCTACAGAAGAAGAAGGGTCCATGTTGGAAGTTTCATTTGCACCAACCGGCCCTGCACTCTGACTGACTGCGCCTGCCTCACAATCTGGAACTACAGCCCTGTGGATCAAACCTGATTTAAAAGGACTAAAGAGTGGACTCCCTGCAAGCTACAGGTTAAGAGAGCTCACCTGGACCATCACCACCAAGAACTCCCAGCCTGAAGTGCTTCCAGCGGATTTGTAAAGGTTTTGTCCAAGTGGATTGTGGGAATTGAATCCCAAACTTTCAAGGACCATCTTGGAGCTTCCAGACCCTTGGAGTAAGTTTAGGAGACCTTGGGACCCTCAAAGGAACTTTAGGAAGATGTTCCAGAAGTTTGGTGTAACTTTGGTAAAAAGCTCCATACATGGACCGACTTGACCTGGCCAGCCAAGCCAGCGACCCTCAGCCGCGAGCCGGCCTGCCCTCCAGGTTCCTCCTGCTGAATAGATCCTGAGGTCCATCTTCCTGAGTTTGACCGGGAAACTGGTTGAAACCCAAGCCAGCGAACCCTCACCAAATCATGCCTGGTGAAGAGCATCGAGAGACCACACAAGAAAAAGCTCCGTAAAAGCTTTTAAGTCCAAAGGTAGAAGAGTTAACCGGGACCAACCGTGAGAGTCAAGATGCCCACCTTCAACCGTGAAATGGCCGGGATCCCTGGTTCATCCCGTTGGAAAGCTCCAGAGGTCTGACTTCCATAGGTTTGACCTGGACCTCTTCGCAAGGCAAGCCGGTGAACCCTCACCGAATCCAGACTTGTGGAGAGTTTCGAGGGATCCCAGGAGAAAAAGCTCCAGAAAAGTTTCTAAGTCAGAAGGTAAAAACTTTGACCGAGGCCTACCGCGAGGGGTAGCTGCGCAGGGCTCCATCATAGTCGGCCTGAAACTTTGACTTTCTTCCGGTCTAGCGTGACCAGATGTCCCAATAGGCGCTATAAGTTTCTATGTGCTATAGTGCTAAATCTTTAAAAATTCATATCTCCAGTTCCCTACATTGGATCCTTTTCGTTTTGATGTCATTGTAAAGATATACATATTTCCTATTTTTATAAATTGGTGCTAGATTTTTATTGTGTGTTGTGTCTCAATTATTTACTTAATTGGTGTTTTTAAATGCTTTACATACCTGTCTCTGAAGTTAAGCCTGCCTGCTCGCAGCGAAACATCCAAGGTTTGAGCTTGGGAATAATTATCTGAGACCAATCCTGAGCTCTAGACTGTATTAGTGGCCTTATTGCCAGTGGTAGATATGCATTTACCACTGCTAATAATCCACTTTCCAACAAATAGGATATGACCAACTCCTGCTCTGTCCTAGTACTGGCACAATTGTGCCAGACTAGCACCCATACAGGCACACTTGCACCACGAGGCAAGGCTGCCTGCCTTGTTGTCTGATTAGTTTTTGTGCAGGAAAGGATACGTTCCTACACTAAAAATATTTGTTGAGGCCCCAGACTCGGTTAGACATGCCATTTTGCTGCAAACCCTGGTTTACAACATTTATTTAAACTTTGTTTCTGTCAAGTTACATGGGTAGATGAACACGAATGGCCATGCTCCACCCATGGAATCCCTCTGCAAAACAGGGTTATGGAATGTAGCACAAGGTTCAGCATTGTGTTACTTTTGGTTAAAGGTCCCATGCAAAGCAATGCAAATCTGATTTGCGCAGCTTTGTAAATCCTCAAATTTAGCTTTGTGGTAGCATCAAATAAATGGTGCTGCAACGATTCAAAATGTTACTAAATCTAGGCCTTGACAACATATTTACAATAACCTCATGTTATGCATCACAGCATGTCAAGTTGCTGTGCTGTGTCACATGAATAGGAATCAGCAGAGCTGTGTTATATTACTTTAAATATGTTGACATTCCGCTCTCCACATGACTCTTTTTGCTGACTATCACCAACGTTACCACTCTTGTGTCATGGCAAAAGGGTATATTCGTGGCGGGCATTTTTTGTTGTTCAGGAAGGGTTAACTTTATGCCCAACAGTATAATGAGGCCTAGTTCCCTTTACTTGTGAGCTGCAGAATGCAACACACAGGCAAAGATAAATTAACGAGGAGAAATAATGATAATTTTGCCAAGTTTTTCTCAGGTAGGCCCACATTTATGAAACAAATACACACTGTTCAGTTATTGATAACAGAGGAATCCTTGTAATCCAGGGGTGGATGGATGGGAATGCACATGCACCAGACATGGAATCTCTCACTCACACGAGGAAGCGCTATGCACGGCAAGGGAATTTTAGCATTAGTTTTTCAAGAAACGAAACACGAACGTGCTTGTGTGTGACTTTGACTGTGCAATAATTGATTTTCAAAAGTGCATGTTGCAAAAAAGGCAAGCCAGTAACATTCTTCTAGTAAATCCGGATCTTATCTTTAAACACATAAGTGACAATGATGGTGTAACGCCGTGGAAAACGATGGTTAGGTTCATATATGATACACATCTTCTACTTCTAAATTTACAATTGTATTTGTTTGATAAAGTATATTGTTTTATTAGATTTTTTTTATTTTTGCAAATTGTGAGTGTTTTTGCTGGAAATATTATCTGACTCATTTTGCTTCTAGAATTTGTTTTTTCTCACTGAATTTCTACATACTATCATTACTCTGGTATTGTATCTAAAAGTCACTGTACTGTCAAACCACATGTTCGTTTGCAATTGTTTAAAATTCTTGATTCCTATATAAATTTATAAACCACTGTAAATCTGGTGTATATATCGTTTTGTGCATGAGTAAAGGCAGTGGTTCCCAACCTTTTGACTCCTGAGGACCACCACTTAATCACTACTGAAAGCGGAGAACCCTCAAGCAATTTGTACGATTTAAATTTCAAACAATAAAACAGTAATTCGCAAAAAATACTCAAACAAGTACACAACAAACAAATACTCGAATTACTAAAGCTTTTATTATTTAATATTGAAAACATAATTTTAATGGGAAGGTTAGGGCTGCATCTCAGCTACTCACTTTTCAATGTTTGGTTTTATTTCAGAAAGTTGAATCCTAAGGTCAGATTCTACATTTCCCGAGCGATTTCTGTTTTTATTATTTAGGTAACTGAGAACTGAAAAAGCTTTTTCACATACAAATGTGGTGGGTAAAAGAAGTAAAACCTTAATTGCTTTGCAGGATAATTCAGGTTAATATGTTCATATAAACAGTCAAAAATGTGCCAGATAATTTCACTGAATTCAAGTTTAAGTGCACTATCTGTAGAGATTTCAATCAAACCATTTGCTTTGTGCAGTGGGGAGGTGGAAGCGCAATGGGGGCTGGACACAGGGCTCGGCCACAGGCTAGGTCCTGCAGTCAATCCCACACCATGCATGGCCAAAGGCCCATTATGTGTTAGGTGAAGGGCCAGGTGACAGGCCAGGCTCTGATTCCAAACTTCTACTGTGTAGGGTTAAAAGGTATGTTCAGTGAGGGAGCTGAGTGAATGTGATAAAAAGAAAACTAAAAGTCACTGAAAAAAAACACAGGTTAAAGTGATGTTTTAGTTAAGTACGGTAATAAGATCTTATTTTACCTAGAAATTCACTGAGAAAAAAAGATTATAGCCACTGTATAGGTGAAATGACGTTATGTAATATAAAAACTATCATTCAAAAAAATGCTAAGAAACTAAAACACACTTGGAATTATCATGACATGTCATAAAATATGCCTAAAAAACATGCTTCAAAAGGGGAAGCTTCACTAACATAGTGACAACAGAGGCTGAGCCCCACTCCTAGCTCATCACAAAGCAGTTTTCCAACAGTGTCCACCCCCATAGTCCTCTCTATAGTCACTGTTTACCTGAGCTCCCTTTCCAGGTTAGGTAGGTTACCTTATATCGTCCAGTCCACCCCTGAAAACAGTGTTGGAAAATTGACTAATTATTCACTGGGTCTAGATCCAGGTATACCTCTGTCGGGTCATCCATATAGTCTTGAACCATCTTCTCAAATGTGATTTCTATTGACACCTGCTGTGCCTGCCTTGCCTACACCTGTGCACCTGATTTAAGTGCTGCCTTATGTAACACACAAATAAGAGATACTGGAAATTAAGTTGTTTTTGCTATCCATGTAGTAGTATCTATGCAGTAACAAACCACAGGAGGATACCCATAAACCCAGTTGAGACCTGGGTGAATAGTATGTAGCATACAATAATATCTCAACAGGTATTATTTAATTGACAGTTATAAAGAATCATGCACATAACATGTTGCAAGGGAAGGGGAAAAAAGAAAAGGGAGACAAGAAACCAAGAAACAATGAATGCAAAAAATATTTTCCATATATTTGATCAAAAGGTCAAAGTAACAGCACTCTGTTACATTAAATGTCATGTAACCTGTACAAAACTGTGCACAAGTGCTCGTGAAAAAGGTGAACGGCGCAAGTGACAAGTGAAGGGTTATATACAGCAGGAAAAAGTGCAGAAAAGAACAATAATATATACAGTGAAATCCTATTAGTTCCCATACATTAATACATTAATGAGTACAGTTAATTTTTATGGGAACCATGAGGATGGCGACATAGATTGCACTGCAATATCAACGGCGTTTTCACCTGTTCAGATTCAGGCCATCATCAGGACTAGATTACTAATTTTACAAAAGTGCTGTATAGGAAAAATATTAATCTAATCAAAAATGGACCTGGAAAAGCAAGGATAGATGACAGAAAGGTCTTGAAGTGGACAGAGAAAGATATGACAGATTGAGGGGATGAGCCATCAAGGGACAGAGATATCATAATGACAGGAGTGAAGCAAAATGTGTGATATCACGCTGCACTCTAACAAGACGGCAGTGCACGATGAGGAAAGGACAGAAGTGTCTAGGCTCAAAAGGTGATAACAAGAACTGAGGTAAAAAAAGAAAATTCTCGCCTGAGGGGTGTAAAAATGACATAATTAGGAGTGCCCCTAAATTGTCTGGAATGGTAACTAACCTTGCTTGAAGGCATATGTATGTACAACAAGCAGGGTGTAGCACTAGGGTAGTGCTAAAGACTGGAAAAACAGGAAATGAGTGTTTCCGACCGCCTCGTAGGCGATCACATCCTAATTTGTCGGGTGGAACCGCCGACTACTAGTCGGTCGGTTTACATTCCGAGACAATGTCAGTCGGACGTGCTTCCGACCAGCATTGTAATTAGGGCCTAAGGGCCATATGTATCAAGCATTTTCGCAATCGCAAACACTGCGAATCGCTAAATTTCAGTGTTTGCGAATGCAAAAATGACTTTTGCGATGTATGAAACGAAATCGCATTGCAGAATTGCTAATCGCAAAAATAGCGATTCGCACAAATGTGCGAGCCTGATTCTGCGAATATTTGATGCGAATTCGCATATTGCTGTACGCGATTTGCGAATTTCGCAAATAAAGTAATCGCAGATAGCGAATTCGCAATGAAATGTACCAAAAATTCGCTATCTGCGAATTAGCAAAATTCGCAATTTAGCACCTCGCAATTACCACCAACTCAGAGCAGGTGGTAACCAGGTGCAACCCATATAAGCTGGCCCAAAATGCAACAGGGGCTTTCACAATGGCTGCGCTGTACATCATCGCTAGGAGGCTGAGGATCAGAGCTGCTGGCCAGAGAAGGAGACGCAAAGAGAGGATCTTCAGTGCACGCATCACCTTGTTCCAGCAAACAGAGGAGCAGATCCATGAAAAGTACAGGCTGCACCCAGACAGCATCATGGATCTCATTGAGGAGCTAAAGCCCATGCTGGAGCACCCCACACGCAGGACATGCACCATCCCCACCCATGTGCAGGTCCTGTGCTCACTGCACCTGCTGGCGTCTGGGAGCTTTCAGGGGGTGATAGCAGCAGCAGGAGGGGTGACACAGAGTAGCCTGTCACGCCTCTTTCACAGGTTCCTGGATGCCGTGATGCAGAGGTTGCAACACCACATCCATTTCCCTAACACGCAGCAGGCACTTGACCAAACCAAGCAGGGGTTCTATCAGATAGCCCAATTCCCCCATGTAATTGGCTGCATTGATGGCACCCATGTCGCCCTGTCCCCCCTCCCAGACAGAATATGTGTACAGGAACAGAAAGTGTTATCATTCCCTGAATATCCAGGTAGTTTGTAATGCCACCCATGTCATCACGGACATAGTTGCGAAATATCCTGGAAGCACCCATGATTCATTCATTTTCCGCCACAGTGGGCTACACCGTCGCCTCTTGGCTGGGGAGTTTGGTGAGGGCTACTTGCAAGGTATAAAATGGCTAACATTCACACATACAGTTGAGGCCTTGAGTGGGATGACAGTGTGTAACCCATTTCATTTGCACCCTGCAGGGGACAGCGCGTATGCAGTGAGGGATTTCATCATGACACCCTACTTGAATCCAGCCACTGCTGCGGAGCGCCGCTACAACAACGCCCACAGGTCGACCCGTAGTGTGATTGAAAGGACTTTTGGCATCCTAAAGAGACGATTTAGGTGCCTACACAAGAGCGGAGGTGCCCTGCAATACAGCCCGGAGACCTGCTGCAAGATAGTGGTCGCATGTGCCATGCTGCACAACATAGCAACCAGGAAGGGCACCCCAGTGGAGCTCAGCGAATCAGAGTCATCCGATGAGGAGGGACCGGCTCCTCGTGCAGGACTAGCAGGTGGTGTTGGGGCAGCTGCCGGACGGCAGAGGCGCCAGGAGATCACGCACAACTATTTCTAGGTGAGTAATAATGACAGTATGCTATGTATTGGTGCACAACTGTGTTTTTATTCCATTTGGTGCTAGTACAATTCTGGCACACAGCCTGACGCACACCTAATGTGTGTGAATGATATTTGCAACTGTTAAATTCACAATGCAAAGGTGTCCTAGACACTTCAGTCCACAGCAATGTGTTAAGTCACCCATGGCCATGCTTCCCTGATGCCACCTTATCTTCTGCGTGCACGGCTGCTTGCACCTCGCTCTGGGTGCCCACTGCTCTCCCCGGGTCATCCTGGGTTCTCCCCTGCCTCACGCTCCGCCATCTGACCTCAGGTACTGGTGGTGTAATGCTGCTGCGGCTTGATTGGTCTTCACTGTCCCCTGTGGGCAGGGGTCCTGTCCCACCTGAGCCAGCCGCCTGCATCAGTTCCACAGCATGTGTCACCTGCACCAAGACCTTGGCCATATCCTGGCTGTTATGTGCCATTTCTACCTGCATACTGACACACCTACGTGACAGCAGGGACGTAACAGTGCACAGGCGGTTGACCGCCTTGCTGTATGTGTCCATGCGGGCGTTGGATCTCCTCTGCACGGCACACAGTTCACGTATGGCACCAGTCATTTCCCTCATCTCACCCCTCATGTTGCTCATGTGATGGTTTAGGGTTTGGAACTGACGCTGCATTGACCGCATTGATTTTACTTGCAGCCGCTGCACCTTCACCATAGTGCCCTCGAGGCCGGAGAACACAGACTGCTGCTCCTCATCACCAGCACTGGTGGACTGCCTTGCCCTGCGTCTGTTTCCTCCTCCTTCCCTCTGGTGGTCAGGGGACTGTTGCCTGTGTGGGACTGTAAGCTGGGCCTGGTCTGCCTGGGATTCGTCTCCGCTTCCCTGTAGGTCTGCCTCCATCTGTGGTAGTGGTGGCACGATGTTGCGTTTTCTGCATGCAACATGGATTTCAGGGGTCTGTGCCTCCTGCTCCTCCTCCCCTGCCTGCTCATCGGTGACATCTGCCTCCTCATGCCCTGCACTGCCCTCCTGCCTTGCCAGTGGTGCTGTGAAGACAGAAGCACAGACAATATTTGTAGTGTACTCATTCTCATTTTGTAAGAGGTTAAATCTACTTATTTTTGCATTACCTACTTCCTGTCTGCCTGTATTTTGCATTCCCTAACTCACTGTCACTGTTACTACCTTGCTGTGTCTCAATACTACACTGTTTGGTGCATGTGACTACATCTCCCATGATGCATTTCAGGGTGTACACAACACCATGTACTGGAGTTGAAAAACTGTTTGGTTGCTGGGGGCTCATAACTGTGTGGGTGCTATGGTGGAGTGGAAGGGGACAGATGGCATGCATCTTACCTTGACTGGTGGTGGGTGGGTCGGAGCTGTCCAGGTCAGCCACTCCACTGACACTATCCGATAGCAAGGTGGACTCCACCAACTCCTCCTGGGGCGTGGACTCTGTAGCACTGGATGTGCCGCCCCCGGTCTTCTTCGCCTCAGCCAACCTGGTTGCCAGCTTTTCTTTAGATCTCAGCCGCATATCGTACCAGCGCTTGCGCAGGTCCTCCACAGTGCGGTGGGTTACACCTATGGCATTCACCTTGTCCTGTATGGCATCCCAGATTTTCCTCTTCCTTGCCTCTGGCACGTTCAGGGCTTTTTCCCAAATAGGAGCTCATGGCTGCCTACCATCTCCTCTATCAGGACTTCCTGCTCCCTGTCACTGAATTTGGGTTTCCTCTTCCTTCCTGCCTCCTCCTTCTCCTTCTCCTTCTCCTTCTCCTTCTCCTGCTCCTGGGGATTCATTTTGCCTCCCTGGATGTCAGTGCAGTGCTCTTCCACTCTCCCTCAGGCTCTGACTGTGCTTCTGGCAATCAGGTGCAGCTGTGCAGTCACACTTCCTGGTTGTGATGTCATCAAGCTGCACCTGAATGGCAGATTCCCCATTTTGCGATTCCTTATTAGCGAATTTCGCAAATAAAGAATCGCAAATTGGGATTCTCAGAATTATTCTGCGAATTTAGGCGAATCGCTAAATATTTGCGATTTTATTGATACATCGTATTTTGCGATTCTCACAATGCGATTCGCAAAATATCGCATTTTGAGAATCGCAAATTCCGATTTTCATACATATGGCCCTTAGTGTCTAAAAGATCAAAGGTTGGATATACTAAGTGGATTGGGCCCGGTCTCCACTTGCCTTCATACTTGGATTCATTTTTCAAGAAAAATTTCGGAGAAGTTAAGTAAAGTGGTGGAAGGCAGCCGGCGGTGATTTTTCACAAGGTGCAAACCATCGGGAAGGACAGTCGATTGTAAACACAAACTAAGTGATAGAATGCACTCTGTTTTTTTCAATTAATCAACTTTTTAGCAAATGCTCAATGGCAAAGTCTTGGGGTGCTGGCTCGACATATGCTCTGTCCTAATGGCACGGACATAGAATTATCATAACAAACTGGTGGGTTTACACCCTGATTGAAAATGAAAAGAAAAAATACAACAATGAGGGAACCGTCGAGTCACATTAACCCGTTCCATGTGTAGGACGCACGGGAGCTCATGTGCGTCGAAAGGATCCCGCGCGTCTGAGCACATGGCAATGGAAATCAGAAGGATCTCCTTTGTTCCAAAACAGCTCCCAAGGCTGTTCTGATGTAATTTCACTGAAAACAAAAGTGAAGTGAGCCGATCGGCTCATTTCACATTCACTGCCTATGTGCTCCTGGTGCTCTCTCAGCCCCCTGAGCACGTATGCAGATGGGAGAGGTATCATTGGAAATGGTACCCCTTTCTTGTGGATCCCATCTTGGGGATCACAGCAGGAGGGCGATCCCTAAGCGGGGATCCACCACTAAACACCAAGGAGGGGGAAGCGGCCCCTTGGGCAAGGGCCTTTGCTCTCCCAAAGATTTTGGGCATATTCAGTCTTTCTGTCCCCCTGGGGGGCAGTTGGGGGTAAAGGCCCCTGATCTGCCCCCCTGGGGGGAAAAGCGTACTAGGCACCAGGGTTTTTTTAAAATGTAAAATTAGGGGTGAGGGCTGACCAAAATGGGCATGCCAATGCCCGCACCACCACAAACAAACTTGACAGTCTTTCTGCCCCCCTGGGGAGCAGATGCGGGCTATAACTCCCAATCAGTGGGGGCAGAAAGCCCACTAGACCCAGGGATTTATTTTTTTATAAAAGCGAGGTGGGGGCTGCCCACAATGGGCAAGTCATGACCCCACCCAAATGTAATTGCAAACAGTCCTTCTGCCCCCCCCAGGGGACATATGGGGCAATGGCCCCCGATCAGCCCCACCCGGGGGGTCGAAAGCACACTAGACATAAGAGATTTTTTTAATGTAAATTTAGGGGTGAGGGCTGCCCAAAATGGGCATGTCAATGCCCCATCCCCCCAAACTAACTGGACAGTCTTTCTGCCCACCCTGGGTGACAGATGGGTGCTATTACCCAAGATCTGCCCCCCGGGGGGGCAGACAGCCCACTAGACAATAGGGATTTTTTTTGTTTTTATAAAAGAGGGGCAGGGGCTGCCAACAATGGGCTTGGCCATACCCCCAACCCACATAATTGGGGACCAAAGTCTTTCTGCCTCCCCTAGGGGGTAGGTGAGGCAATAGCCCCAGATCTGCCCCCTCCGGGGGGCAGAAAGCCTACTGGCCACCAGGAACTATTTTTCTTTCTTAGTGTAGGGGTGGGCCTGCCCAAAATGGTCATGCTAATGCCTCCACACCTTCAATAATACAGCGGTGCACTCAATTTAGTCACAAGGTACTCAATTTCTACTGAAATTCCTCAATGTGCGTCGCTCGTCAAAAGCGCCATGTCTGAAAGCGCCAATGGAATAAACGTAGCAAGAATGTCAGATTTGGACAAGCTGTTGCCTGGCTGACAGGCGCACTTAACTACGAAACTAATAAGTTCCTCTTCAATTTTAACACTCACATTCAGTGCTTTTTACTGACATCAGAATCAGAGATCGTTCATCATTTTTTACTTTAATTAGTTCTTCAAATCAAAGTTTATCATTGCTTCTTCATACAAGTTTGCGATTAAAGACTGGAGTGTTTCATTTCCACAACCCAATGTATTCCAGGTCAATTAAGACCTTTCCTCTGGGGTCTCAAAATTACAGTCTGTAAATGAAATGAAACAAAATGTAGCTTTATACAGCCCTCTGCAATCAAAACACTAAAGTATTCATGTAAAAACATTAAGACACACGTAAATGCCCAATCGTGATGTTGCCAAGATAAACCAGCCGACGCAAAGTGGTCGCCTGTGCTCGGTGAAGTTTAGTGCACTTAAATGATAATCTGCAAGTCTCTACTTTAATGTGTGTTTATGAAAAAAACGAACAACATTCAAAATTGAGTGACCAACTTACGGTGACTTGAGCGTTAAACCGCAAGTGTACTCAATGGAGGACGCCTCCGTATAATCGTACAAGTGACATGCAAGCAGCTAATCATTGTGCCATTCATCGTGAAATGTACCCACAACCGCTAACCAACTCTCACACATTCTATACTCTTTCATCAACCCGCTTACCAGAGAGATCTGATCTGTTATATATTTTCACTTCAGGGTTTCAAAAGCTCCCGAATGAGTTCTGCTTGCATTTAAACAAGTCCGTGACGTGCACGCAAAGTACGTGCTTAAAGAAATAGAAACAAGCATGCAGGTGCCCGAGTATGTGTCTTGTGAACCGCTTCAAAATCAATAAAGATTCACGCAAAACGAAGAAAAAAGCGGTAAAGGCAGATTGGTGATGTCAATGATAAAAAAAGTGCTTACATATACACCTTCCCCATGCAAGAAACAAAATATTGATGGCATCACGTTCACTACAGAAATTGATGCATGTTATAGTAATACAATATAGAAAATGTTACAGAAAGCAATTAAATTCCAATCTGTCATTCATCCCATGCGGCTGCATGACATTAAGTTTTTTAATCCAAAAGAATTCAGATCTTGCTAAAAGTTTCTGGTGATCCACGTCAGGTCTGGGTTTGATGGCTTCCAAACTAATGAAACGCAATTGCGCTATGTTATGTCCTGCTTGCTGCCAGTGCATTGCCACAGTGGACTTAGCGTTATGGTTCCTGATATTGCTTTTATGCTCTGATATACGAATTTTGATCTCGCGTTCTGTTCTCCCAACATTAAGTTTTCCACACGGACATTTCAACGCATAAATGATGTTCGATGTGTCAGATGTGCTGGAATGTTTTAGCATGATAACAAAGCCTTTGGTTGGATGTGTGAACTGATTGCCAGTGATCACATTATTGCAGTGTACACAATTGGCACACCTTTGCATCCCTTTATATATGATGCTTTCAGTTTCTCTCTTTAATGTTAACAGTTCTTTAAGGTTTCTGGATCTTTGGAAAGCAAAAGTAGGTTTTTGAATAAACAGGTGCTGTAAATCTGGTTCAGTTTGAATAATCGCCCAATGTTTCATTATGCTGGATTTGATTAAATGAGCTTTAGTAGACTGTTTAGTACACATATTATGGGAATTAGCTTTAGTAGTTTGATACTTCTGTAGCAACAACCGTCTGTCCAGTGCGGATACTTGTTCAATAGATTTGTCAATTATGTTTCTCGGATATCCACGATGTGTGAATCTTGTGGTGAAACTATTGATGGTGTTCATTGCGTCTAACGAATCTGATGTTATCCTTTTCAACCTGATGAATTGAGAGTAAGGTAAATGGCACTTCAATGAATATTGTGAAAGCTTTTGAAATGTAAAGAGTTATTCCTGTCTGTTTCCTTTGTGTATACATTGGTCTTGATACCTTGTGTACCTATTTGTACTAAAACATCTAAAAATGCGATTTTGTGTTTGCCAATCTGGTGAGTGAATTTAATATGATCGTGGGACTGATTCAACACAAGGATGCAGTCTGTTAACAGTTGTCGATCACCCTTCCAGATTAAAAAGATGTCATCAATATATCTTTTGTAAACAACCAAATGTTTTTGTCATGTTTCGTTACTCAATATGTGATCATGCTTGAATTTTGACATGAAGATATTCGCGTAGGATTGTGCTCCAGTAAAACCCATAGATGTTCCACTACATTGAGCGTAAAAGGTTCCTTTCCATTGGAAGTAGCTGTGAAACAGCACAAAATGTAGTAGTTCTAGCAAAAAGATTTTACTAGCTCCAATAGCTTTTTGCATCAGAAGAGCCCATTCCATAGCTTCCAAACCTTCAGAATGAGGGATGGAGGTACATACTGCAGTAACATCAATGGTGCACAGCCACCAATTCTCTATGTCATCTATGTCCATGGTAGTAAGCATGTCTCCACACCCCCATAAAAATGGGCACAGTGTTTTTGCCCCCTCTGGGGGCATATGGTAGCAATAGTCCCCGATCTGCCCCCCAGGGTGGCAGAAAGCCCACTAGGCACCAGTGACTAGTTTTGTTTATTATTGTAGGGCTGGGGGCTGCCCAGAATGGTCATGCCAAAGACCCCACCCCACAAAACAAAAAGCCACCGTCTTTATGCCCCCCTTGGGGGCATATCGGTGCATTAGCCCCTGATCTGCCTCCCCTAGAGGGGCAGAAAGTCCACTTGGCACTGACCTTTTTATTGCAATGTGCCTAGCTGTGGATTTTGGGCACTAGCTCAGCCGGCACCTAGGGAAACCTAGCAAACCTTTACATTTTTTAAACCTTGACACCCAGGGGAATCCAGGATGGGGTGACTGGCGTGGCTCTCACCAGGTTCTGTTTCCAAGAATCCATTGCAAACCTCAAACATTGTAAAAACAAAAAACATTTTCCTCACATTTCTGTGATGGAAAGTTCTGGAATCTGCGGGGAGCCACAAACTTCCACCCAACCAGCATTACCCCAAGTCTCCCGATAAAAATGGTACCTCAATTGTTTGTTTAGGCCTAGTGCCCGCAACAGGAAATGGCCCAAATCATACTGTGAAGACTCCAAAATTATCGATCACAAAAGATTGGTTTTGCGAGGGAGTCATCTGCATTTTTGGTCCCGGGCTCAGTGAGCATCTTGGAAAACCTACCCAACCCAGACATTTCTGAAAACTAGACACACGGGAGAGTCCAGGGATGTGTGATTTGCGTGGACCTCCCAACATTTTCCTACCCAGAATCCCCTGCAAACCTCAAATTTAGCTAAAAATAAATCACATTTTACTTACATTTCTGCCTGAGATCACCGCGCTGGCACAAATGCCCTAACACCCAGCATTCCCCTTAGTCTCCTGATAAAAATTATACCTCACTTGTGTGGGTGTCTAATGCAGAGTCAGCCTAAAAACGCATAATAAAATAAATATAGCGCTTAGAGCTCACTGTGCTATCCCCTAAATCCTTATGTTTTTGGCCCTTCCCAGTTGCAGGCCCTTGGCCCACCCACACAAGTGAGGTATCATTTTACTCGGGACACCGAGGGCTATGCTGGGTGGTAGGAAATTTGTGAAAGGCACACGTCCAAAATCCACAGCTAGGCACAGTGCAAAAAAAGGGTCAGTTTTCAATGAAAAATTTGATGTGTCTAGGTTGCGTTTTGGGCTGTTTTCTGTCATGGGCACAAGGCCTACCCACACAAGTGGAGTACCATTTTTAAAGAGAGTCTTTAGGGAATGCTGGGTGGGTGGAAGTTTGTGGCTCCCCACAGATTCCAGAATTTTCCATCACAGAAATGTGAGAAAAATGTGTTTTTTTACTAAGTTTGAAGTTTGCAAAGGATTCTGGGTAACAGAACCTGGTGAGAGCCACACAAGTCACCCCATCCTGGATTTCCCTGGTTGTCTAGTTTTCTAAAATGTGCAGGTATGCTAGGGTTCTGTAGGTGCAGACTGAGCTAGGGTCCAAAACCCACAGCTTGGCACATTGCGAAAAAAGGGTCAGTTTTCACTGGAATAATGTGATGTGTCCTCGTTGCATTTTGGGCTGTTTCCTGTCATGGGCACTAGACCTACCCACACAAGTGAGGAACCATTTTAATTGGGATACTTTGGGGTATGGTGGGTGGGTAGAAGTTTGTGGCTCCCCACATATTCCAGAACTTTCCATCACAGAAATGTGAGGAAAATGTTTTTTTTACAAAGTTTGAGGTTTGCAAGGGGTTCTGGATAACAGAACCTGGTGAGAGCCACACAAGTCACCCCATTCTGGATTCCCCTGGGTGTCTGATTTTAAAAAATGTACAGGTTTTCTAGGTTTCTCTAGGTGCTGGCTGACCTAGTGCCCCAAATCCACAGTTAGGCACTGTGAGAAGTTGGCCTGGTATATGCTGTCCACTAATTATAGTGGGCACCTTGCACCAGTCCAAATCGACTCTTATGGTAGGTAGGTTAAAGACAACCTTATTGAAAGCTATCCTAGTGGTAGCTGTGGAGAGCAGACTTCAGGCTAAGTCTTGAAGGAATGTAAAGCAGCTTGTTTTACCAGTCTATAATCTCTTGAGTGACCAAATGAAAGAGCACCACACCAGGTATATATTCAAAATATATGTATTTATTACTAAACACACCCCTCTAGTCTCTTTATGAGGCTAGAGTTCAAGTACATAGGTTATAAGATCTTAAATCACAGTAATAGCACAAATACACGTTTGGGCCCTAGGGGCGTACCAAACCATATACCAATAAAGTGGTATGCGAACAACGACTGAACTAGACACTAGGCCTAGAGCCTCTAGAAGTGCTTGGGCCACAAGGAACCACCCAAGGTAGTGACACAGGGGACCCACGGGAGACGCGTGCAGTGTAAATACACAACCGCGATACGCCGTTAACTTCTATGGAGAAAGTCGGGATCGGGAAAATAGAGGAAAGGGACACTTAAAAGAGGACTAGGACAAAACCCTTTGAGATCTAGGACTTTGAAGAGTCTCTACCCACGGGAGCACCGGAGTACTCGTGTTACCTCACCCAGGGAAGCCGGGTGCATAGGTGACTTTCGGGGTCGGGTTTCGTAGTCGTTTCGAATGGCGTTCTGCTGCAAAGTGCTGCTGGCGGCCAAGAGAAAAGTGTCCGGGTGGATCCAAGAGTGGATCGGAGTTCTGGTGAACCTGAAAGCAGAGGGGACAGAGTCTGGGTCACTAGCCAGTGACCAGGAAGGCGATGGACAGATGCCCACCGATGTCGGGTGCTTCAGGTGCGTTGACGGTCGTCTCGTTTCTGCAGCCACGAGGTCCAGGAGGCGTTGTCGGCGACCAGGAGCAGGATTCGGGCTAGTACACAATGTCTGTCGAGTGCTGCGGTGTCGGCGACCGGATTGGACCCAACAAGCCTTGGCAACGGCAAGTCTCGATGTAGCTGAAGATCGTCGATGGTGCAGACCAGCAAGGTCTGGGGAACTCACCCAGCGAGGGTAAGTCAGGGCAGGCCTGGAGCAACCAGGGAGCCCTTTGGTTTCTTTAGAAAGTCTTCTGGGGACCCACGAGCCGGCTGGCAAGGGATCGCGAAGACACCTCGGGCGGAATCACTCAACAGGGGCCCACGGTCACTCGGGACGGTGTAGGCCTCTGATCATCGGAGGGATTCCTGCTGGAGGTTGGGACCACACGTGGTCCAAAGCACAGGTTCGTAGAACGTTGTAAAGGGGTTGCACTCGACAATAGTGCACGGTACCCAGGGGTCGCGGTTCCTCGTCACTCGTGGGGTCCACTTGCTTCAGCTTCGCTGGGGACTCACGATGGCCTTGGAGAAGTCAGGAAATCCACTTCTTGGGCTGCAGGGACTTCGGACTCCGGCGGGAGCGGCGTAGTTTGCGACCGTCGTTATCGTTTTTGGTGCCTGCCAAGCAGGGGAGTCACTCCTTGACCCCAAGGGAGATTCTTCAGTCCTCTAATCGTGATGTAGAGCGTCGAAGGTCCAGGATTCAGTTTCAAAGTTTAGTCCAGGGATATCTAACCTTGCTGTGGCAAGGGTTCCCCATTTTATCCAGTAAAACAGGGAGGGACTAACTCTATGACCCCACCTATGGGAGGGTCAAGGGAGGGGGTGGCTACACCCACTTCCCTTTGTCCAGTTTCGCGCCAGAGCAGGGGCAGGTAGCCCCTGAGCTGGTTTGAACTGGCATATGCACAGAGGAGCCTTTTGCTCCTCCAGTGCAGGACTTCAAAGCACTCTAAGAGTGCACCCACCCAGCCCCAATACACATTATCCTGTCTGGGGAGGTGGTCACACCTCCCTGCAACAGGAAACCTATTGTCCAGGCCTCCCCTGCCGGAGTTTCGTCCAGCAGCAGGAGGCCAGACTTGTGTCTGTGGCAGCAGCATCCATTTTGTGATGCCAGGGCTTCAGAAAGAAGTTACCGGGTAAGCCAGAGTTAACATGTCTTTCCTCTAGAAGGGTGGAATGCTACTCCCGCCGCCAGGATTGGCGGGGGTAGTATTCCAAGATGTTTGACACCAAACACGACATGTTTAGGTGCAGCCATTCCAAAGTTAGCATTTTACCGCGAGGATATAATGCGCTTAAGAGTATATGGTCAGGCTGCACTACAAACAGCATCAGAGATGGTCTCCGAATGCTGCAGAGGGGCCCTGCTCATGCAGGGGCACCCTCTCACATAGGAACCATGCACTCTGCCTTTAGGATTGATAAGGCCTGCCTTAGGAGTGACTTATAGGTTTATATGTGTGTATGTATTTAGTGATATAGGTAACCTATATCACAGTAAGGGGTGCATGCACCACCTTACCCAGGCTGCAGTAGCAGACCTGTGGTGTCAGTTTGGATGGCCTTCCAGGGGTGGCATAATACATGCTGCAGCCCCTGGCAGGCCTCTGAGGTACCTATGCCCTTGGTACATAGTATACCATATACTAGGGACTTATAAGGGCACTCCAGATTCAATCAGAGATGTGCCTAAGGCACATGGAAACCTTTTACAGAGAAAGCAGATAGACTGGGGCCCTGAATAGCAGGATCCCAGTCCAACTAAGTCATAAACCAGCAAAACACCATAAAAAAAGTGGGGGCAACCATATAGTCAGATTCCACCTTCCTACATAACCCCCCAAACGAAAGGAGATAAGGCTAACCTTGGCCAGTTGAGCCTATATTGACTAAGTGGCCATATAAGGAAGCACCTGCACTAGCATGGTTGCCCCCTATGTTATGGTCCACTAAGCAATCCCTCACCCTAAGGGTATGAGAGGGTCTCCACCATGGGGAATCACTACCTCTGGTGTGCTTAGGTAAAGTACAAGGCTGGTGAGGTGTCTGAGTAGGGAAGTGAGGCCCTAGGAATGTTGGCCTCAGCTTCCTCAGATCACTGGTCACCATGTATGCCTGTCTTTCCATGACTGAGTTGCACTTTGCTCTAAGGGTCAACCTTTGGCTGCCTACAGCTGGGGGTTGGGTCCCTTTGGATGGAACACTGGAGGGACATGGCAGGTTTGGAACCTTCTGGTCCCAGGTTTGCCCTTGCCTACCAGAGTCCTTCTGGGGGAGGTCCCTACATAAAGGTATGGGGGATCCCTCAGTGTGTAGAGGAATTTTCACCTGGCTAGGGCTACTAGACTGGGTGCCCCTAATCTGCTGATGGGGGCTTCCTCTGGACAGGGGGCCCGGGGGTCCACTGACCTCCCTGACCTCTGCAGCCCTGGGCTGACTGAGGCAGGGTAGAGAGGGGCAGGTTACCTGCTCCAGACTGGGTACCACCTTGGAAGGGTCCTCTGCCATCAGGGGTGTGGCCAGGCCAGGCCTGACTACTTCTGTGGCAGTTCCTTCACTAGGGGTAGGGTCAGTTCCCTGAGGAGGCTGACCCTTACCTATTGTCTGGGGGAAGAAGACTTTTCTTCAACCCTTGTGCTCTCTTTTGGGGGAGAGTGGGCCATTCTTTCAGGCTCCATCTCTCCAAATTCTTGGGCTGGGGCTGTGGCCATCACAGCCCCACTAACCTTTACAGGGACGCCCAACATCCTAAGATGGGTTTGGTGTTCAACTTCAGCCCAGGCTGAAATTTCCAAATCATTGCCCATCAGGCAATCTACAGGTAAGGTGGGGACACTGCCACTCTCTTTGGGCCTGTGACCCCCTCCCAGCTGAGATTGACTATGGCCATGGGGTGATCTGTTCTGACACCATCAATGTTGGTCACCTGGTATTTAAACTCAGGTAAAAGCTGGTGAGGGGGACTAGTTTCCTGCCACCATGGTGACACTAGCCCCTGTGTCCCTAAATGCCACAGCTTTCTGACCATTAATTATTGGCTCCAATCTGTACCTGCCCAATGCTATGGGACCCATGGTAAAGGTGGCAAATCCTATACCACCATCAGAGTCAGAGGAGTCTGCTGAGGGGTCCCTGTCTAAACTAGGGCCCACCTCTGTTCCTCTTGCAAAAGCACCCAACTTTTTGGGTGCACTACTCCCAACTGGAGGATTACTACTGGTAGTACCAGGAGGGGTGGTAGTAGTTGTGGGAGGAACATTTTCTTTATTGCCAATCCTGGGGCAACTGGGATCAGTTTTCCAGTGCCCAGGCTTTTTACAGACATGGCAATATGGTTTCTTTTCAGGAGAGGAAGGAGTTTGGGACCCACCCCCAGAAGAGGAATTTTGGGGCCCTGTAGGGGACTTATCCTTAGATTTATCCCCACCTTTCTCTTGGGACTTAGTAGAATCTTTCTTCTGGTCACCACCCTGATTTCTAGTTTTTACTCTGGTTCTGACCCATTTGTCTGCCTTCTTTCCCAATTCTTGGGGAGAGGTCAGATCAGAGTCCACCAGATACTGGTGCAAAAGCTGGTTTTGACAATTATTAAGGATCTGCTCCCTCATAATCAAATTGTACAATCCTAAAAAGTCATGCACTTTGTTGCCATGTATCCAACCTTCCAGAGCCTTTGTAGCACAATCTACAAAATCAACCCAGTCTTGAGTCTGTGCTTTTTGGGTGTCTCTGAACTTCAACCTATACTGTTCAGTGGTTAGGCCAAACCCATCTATCAGAGCACTCTTCAAGACTGTGTAATTGTCAGCATCCTCTTCTCTTACAGTGAGGAGCTTGTCTCTACCTTTGTCTGCAAAGGAGAGCCACAAGATTGCTGCCCACTGCCTCTGGGGGACCTTCTGAACTTTACAGGCCCTCTCCAGTGCAGTTATCCATTTGTGGATGTCATCCCCACTCTGGTAGGGAGGGACAATCTTGTTTAGGTTTCTATGGTCATAAGACCTGTCCCTATCTCTAGGGATATTGTTGCCACCATGGGACTCTAGTCCCAACTTTCTTCTCTCTCTAAGGAGATCTAGGGATTCTCTATCTAAAGCCAATTGCTTCTTCCTGATCTCTAGTTGAGTTTCCTCATACTGGACCAGTCTCTTTCTTCTCTCATGAGAGGATTCCCTCCTGTGAGAAGAAACAGAGCTCCCTATTGAGGTGCCAGAGTGGTTAGACTCCTGAGAAGGAGACCTAGACTTTCTGAGCACACTCATAATCCTTCCTGGGGGACAAAGGTGTGGTTCTCTAGATCCTCATCTTCATCTTCCCCAGAAGGGATTGGGTTTTCCAGGTCAGGGTCATTGTCACCCTCCTGGTCAGTTTCACAGGGGGGCTGGGGGTAGTGGTACCCCTGGCCCCTTCCTCATCTGCTGGCCCACCCTCTGCTCCTACCCCTTCAGTCTCTGAGGACTTACTAAGATCATAAGCCACCAACAACTCCTGGAGGTGTTGGGTGGTGGGACTTTGGCCTGTCCTTAATTTCCTCACGTTACACAAAGCTCTCAGTTCCAAGAATGGGAGTGTGTCATACTTGGAGGGGGAAGCTCAATGGCTTCCTGCAGGGCATCTTTGGATCCTGCTTTTAAAGACATTACTAGTGTGGTGTGGTGTATGCACTACCTACTCTAGTGTGGCCTACTAAACTCTCTTGAGTTGTAGAAAGGGTTGTGCTATCCCTTAACACACAACTCTAAGTTCAGTAGAACTTACTGATATTCTAAGCTTAAATTATATGTACCTTAGGTACCTTTAGTGGTTTTCAGTTGATCAATTCAATTGAGATTATCTGGTAAAACAATAGCAAGCTGGAATCCCACACGCTGCACACCAATGTGAGAAGTTGGCCTGGTATATGCTGTCCACTAATTATAGTGGGCACCTTGCACCAGTCCAAATCGACTCTTATGGTAGGTAGGTTAAAGACAACCTTATTGAAAGCTATCCTAGTGGTAGCTGTGGAGAGCAGCCTTCAGGCTAAGTCTTGAAGGAATGTAAAGCAGCTTGTTTTACCAGTCTATAATCTCTTGAGTGACCAAATGAAAGAGCACCACACCAGGTATATATTCAAAATATATGTATTTATTACTAAACACACCCTCTAGTCTCTTTATGAGGCTAGAGTTCGAAGTACATAGGTTATAAGATCTTAAATCACAGTAATAGCACAAATACACGTTTGGGCCCTAGGGGCGTACTCAAACCATATACCAATAAAGTGGTATGCGAACCACGACTGAACTAGACACTAGGCCTAGAGCCTCTAGAAGTGCTTGGGCCACAAGGAACCACCCAAGGTAGTGACACAGGGGACCCACGGGAGACGCGTGCAGTGTAAATACACAACCGCGATACGCCGTTAACTTCTATGGAGAAAGTCGGGATCGGGAAAATAGAGGAAAGGGACACTTAAAAGAGGACTAGGACAAAACCCTTTGAGATCTAGGACTTTGAAGAGTCTCTACCCACGGGAGCACCGGAGTACTCGTGTTACCTCACCCAGGGAAGCCGGGTGCATAGGTGCCTTTCGGGGTCGGGTTTCGTCGTCGCTTCGAATGGCGATCTGCTGCAAAGTGCTGCTGGCGGCCAAGAGAAAAGTGTCCGGGTGGATCCAAGAGTGGATCGGAGTTCTGGTGAACCTGAAAGCAGAGGGGACAGAGTCTGGGTCACTAGCCAGTGACCAGGAAGGCGATGGACAGATGCCCACCGATGTCGGGTGCTTCAGGTGCGTTGACGGTCGTCTCTGCTTCTGCAGCCACGAGGTCCAGGAGGCGTTGTCGGCAACCAGGAGCAGGATTCGGGCTGGTACACGATGTCTGTCGAGTGCTGCGGTGTCGGCGACCGGATTGGACCCAACAAGCCTTGGCAACGGCAAGTCTCGATGTAGCTGAAGATCGTCGATGGTGCAGACCAGCAAGGTCTGGGGAACTCACCCAGCGAGGGTAAGTCAGGGCAGGCCTGGAGCAACCAGGAGAGCCCTTTGGTTTCTTTAGAAAGTCTTCTGGGGACCCACGAGCCGGCTGGCAAGGGATCGCGAAGACACCTCGGGCGGAATCACTCAACAGGGGCCCACGGTCACTCGGGACGGTGTAGGCCTCTGATCATCGGAGGGATTCCTGCTGGAGATTGGGACCACACGTGGTCCAAAGCACAGGTTCGTAGAACGTTGTGAAGGGGTTGCACTCGACAATAGTGCACGGTACCCAGGGGTCGCGGTTCCTCGTCACCGTGGGGTCCACTTGCCTCAGCTTCGCTGGGGACTCACGATGGCCTTGGAGAAGTCAGGAAATCCACTTCTTGGGCTGCAGGGACTTCGGACTCCGGCGGGAGTGGCGTAGTTTGCGACCGTCGTTATCGTTTTTGGTGCCTGCCAAGCAGGGGAGTCACTCCTGACCCCAAGGGAGATTCTTCAGTCCTCTAATCGTGATGTAGAGCGTCGAAGGTCCAGGATTCAGTTTCAAAGTTTAGTCCAGGGATATCTAACCTTGCTGTGGCAAGGGTTCCCCATTTTATCCAGTAAAACAGGGAGGGACTAACTCTATGACCCCACCTATGGGAGGGTCAAGGGAGGGGTGGCTACACCCACTTCCCTTTGTCCAGTTTCGCGCCAGAGCAGGGGCAGGTAGCCCCTGAGCTGGTTTGAACTGGCATATGCACAGAGGAGCCTTTGCTCCCCCAGTGCAGGACTTCAAAGCACTCTAAGAGTGCACCCACCCAGCCCCAATACACATTATCCTGTCTGGGGAGGTGGTCACACCTCCCTGCAACAGGAAACCTATTGTCCAGGCCTCCCTGCCGGAGTTTCGTCCAGCAGCAGGAGGCCAGACTTGTGTCTGTGGCAGCAGCATCCATTTTGTGATGCCAGGGCTTCAGAAAGAAGTTACCGGGTAAGCCAGAGTTAACATGTCTTTCCTCTAGAAGGGTGGAATGCTACCCCCGCCGCCAGGATTGGCGTGGGGGTAGTATTCCAAGATGTTTGACACCAAACACGACATGTTTAGGTGCAGCCATTCCAAAGTTAGCATTTTACCGCGAGGATATAATGCGCTTAAGAGTATATGGTCAGGCTGCACTACAAACAGCATCAGAGATGGTCTCCGAACGCTGCAGAGGGGCCCTGCTCATGCAGGGGCACCCTCTCACATAGGAACCATGCACTCTGCCTTTAGGATTGATAAGGCCTGCCTTAGGAGTGACTTATAGGTTTATATGTGTGTATGTATTTAGTGATATAGGTAACCTATATCACAGTAAGGGGTGCATGCACCACCTTACCCAGGCTGCAGTAGCAGACCTGTGGTGTCAGTTTGGATGGCCTTCCAGGGGTGGCATAATACATGCTGCAGCCCCTGGCAGGCCTCTGAGGTACCTATGCCCTTGATACATAGTATACCATATACTAGGGACTTATAAGGGCAATCCAGATTCCAATCAGAGATGTGCCTAAGGCACATGGAAACCTTTTTACAGAGAAAGCAGATAGACTGGGGCCCTGAATAGCAGGATCCCAGTCCAACTAAGTCATAAACCAGCAAAACACCATAAAAAAAAGTGGGGGCAACCATATAGTCAGATTCCACCTTCCTACAGGCACATTGCAAAAAAAGGGTTAGTTTTATGTGGAAAAAGTGATGTGTCCACCTTGTGTTTTGGGCCTTTTCAGTCACGGGCACTAGGCCTACCCACATAAGTGAAGTACCATTTTTATAGAGAGACTTTGGGGAATTCTGGGTGTGTGAAAGTTTGTGGGTCCCCTCAGAATGCAGAACTTTCCATCACAGAAATGTGAGGAAAATATGTTTTTTTGACAATGTTTGAGGTTTGCAAGGGATTCCGGGTAACAGAACCTAGTGAAAGCCGCACAAGTCACCCCATCCTGGATTCCCCTGGTTTTCTAGTTTTAAAAAATCTACAGTTTTTCTAGGTTTCCCTAGGTGCTGGCTGAGCTAGGGCCTTAAATTCACAGCTAGGCACATTGCGAAAAAATGGTCAGTTTTCACTGGATAAATGTGATGTATTCATGTTGCATTTTGGGCCGCTTCCGGGCACTTTGCCTACCCACACAAGAGAGGCACCATTTTTATCGGGAGACTTAGGGTAACACAGAATAGTAGAACATGTGTTATTACCAATTGACTTTCTATTCAATTCTGCCTTCCAAATGTAAGACAATGTGTAAAAAAAAGTCATTTTGAAAAATGCTCTCTAATTCACATGCTGGTATGGATACCCACAAGTTTGGAGATGTGCAAATAGCCACTGCTTCTAAACTCCATGGTTGGTTCCCATTTTGGAAATTCATAGGTTTCCATGATACCTATTGTTCACTCTTTATATTTTACCAAATGAATTGCGGTATACCCGGTACAGATATGAAAAACTATTGCAAAGCGCAGCTCAGTTATTGGCTCTGGGTACCTCGGGTTCTTGGTGAACCTACAAGTCCTATATTTCCCCACAATCAGAAGGGTCGAGCAGACATACAATATGTTGCTTTCAAAAATCTGCCATACTTAGAAGAGGTTACAGACAAAAACGTATGCAAAAATGGCTGTTTTTTTCAACTGAATTCCAATATCTTTTTATTTCAACTGTTAGTTTCTATAGGAAAGCCTTGAAGGATGTACCTAAATGACCCCTTGCTGAATTTAGAATGTTGCCTACTTTTCATAAATGTATAGCTTTCTGGGATCCATTATTGGTTTCACACCTATTTCTGCCACTAACTGGAAGCAGGTTGAAAGCACAAAAAATAGAAAAAATAGGCTATGTCCCAGTAAAATGCTGAAACTGTGTATAAAATGTTGGTTTTTCTGACAAACGTCTGCCTGTTCCTGAAAGCTGGGAAGATGGTGATTTTAGCACCACAAACACTTTGTTGATACTATTCGCAGGTAAAAAACAGATGCTTTCTTCTGCACTACTTGTCCCCCATTTTTCCTCAAAAACCAAAATGTAGCTGTACTTTGACTAATTTCTTGGTCCCCTCCTGGGAAATCCACAAACCCTTGGTACCTTCAGGATCCTCAGGTTGTCGGAAGAAAAGGACACAAATTTGGCACGGATACCTTATGTGGACAAAACGTCACAGGAGCCTAAGCGCAAACTACCCCAAATATCCGAAAAAAGGCATAGCACGGGGGAGGGGGGCTAGCAGCAAAGGGGTTAAGCACATCAGATTTATAACTGGATAAAACATTGGACAATCTACCACAGAACATCATTGTGGGTTTCTTTTTGTTTTCTTTTTGTACATGTGAAACATTAATATTGTAAATCAAAAACGTTTTGAATTCATTAATTTTACTACAATGGTTTTAGTAGGCATGTATTTTTTCTATGTTTATTGGTTGAACCCATCTCACCAGCAACGTGGGGTGTTCAAGCTTCACGGTACATCAAAAGGTTTTCACCTGAGGGGGTATAATAGGTCATTTAAAGACCAGTTAATTTTGTCCACAGTGTGGGAGCTAGAAACAAATGATTACACTGCCAAATGCGGCATGAAATATCAGAGATTTAAATTGTACATGAGCAGCAGGGTGAGTTGATTGCTTTTGTTGAAAGTGGGAGTTACAGAATTTGTTTTTGCATAGAGATGAGTTTAAATACAGGGCACATTGTAGTTAGGGCATAATTGCATGTTGAATATATGAAATGGTGTATTTATGTTAATACTTATGATGATTTCTGGTGATTGGTGGGCTTTGTTTAAATCTCAGATCCGTGGGGAAATGCATTGGGTAAACATATGTACGTTTTCCAAGGATTTACCTTGAATTCTGACGTGCTACAGAAAAAAACCTGGATCGGCATTTCTTCAGCATTATAAGTGTGGAATTAAGCTGCCTTTGTAAAAGTATTGAAGTAATTTTGGAGTAAACATGGATTACAATTGGATGAAATGGTTACAAATTTGAATTTTTGCAATTTAACAAATGGCAGTTGTGGCTTGAGTCTGGGAGGTGACTACCCACCAGTTTGTTATGATAAGGGAATTATTTTGCCATGTCAAGTTGACAGTTTAAAATGGCATATAGGCTGTAATGGCAGGCCCGAGACAGGTTTTAAGGGGCTACTTAAGCAACTGGCACAATATGTGTTGAAGACCTAATAGTAGCATGTAATTATCCGCCTTGGGTATATGGCATACCAATTTACGGGGGACTTCTAAGTAAATTAAATATGCCAATCAGGTGTAAGCCAATTTTACAATTTTTAAGGAGTAAACACAAGCAATTTAGCACTGGTTAACAGTGGTAAAGTGCACAGAGTCCTTAGTCCAACAAAAACAAATTGAGTAAAACAGGAGGGGAGAAAGGCAAAACGTTTGGGAGAAGAGCACCCTGAGGCTGACAGGGTTAACACACCTATATCAAAAATGCATTATTTTCTGGTGCAAAACCCTTTCTACTTTCTTTAGTGAATAGGATTTTGCAGCACAAACCATGGGTGGTTGCAGGGGAACGCACATGCACCACCCATTGAATGCCTCCTTGGCGCCAAGTAATGCAAAGCATCGCTAGGCTCTGCTTTGTGCTACTTTCAAGTGAATTTCCAGTGCAAAAGAGGTTTTGCGCTGAAAAGTGAACAAAAAAAAAAAATTTGATTTTGTGTCAATTTGCTTCACATTTTTAATGCAAACATGTCACAAAATCTTAGTAAATATAACCCTGGGAGTGTTCATAAAAATCTGAAGAGCTCGACCCTGGGAGGGGGTTACTTTCTTTGGAACCATAAACTGATATTTGAATGACAGACAGACAGGTACACAGGTTGTTTCCTCGAAAAGTTTTAGTCACTGGAGGCAGTATATTCTTTACTCTCTGACTGGCTTTTGGAGAGCTCATAGTAGCCAGAGAGTATATCCTCTTGGTGATTCTTCAGGCATATAAGTAAATAGGAGAAAAATAATCAACGAACATGATGAATGATTCTGTTTTGTAAATGGGACTTTTTTAAGATTGCCACGTTCCTGTCTGTATAAAAAACAATTTAGCCTTGCGGTTATCATCTCCTGCTGTGCTTATGCTCTCTAAAGCCCACCAGAAGTGTCTTTATTTCACACTACTGCCAACTTGTCACTGCTATTGGTCTTGGAAAACCCTTGAAAGGGAAAGTGTGGCTCTCTTCAACGATTCAAAGACTGGCGCCTATGATGGTAATCCTATCTGTCACTGCTCTGATAAGGAACAACAAGGAAAAAAAGAAAACATCAACATAACCCCCCACTAAGGTCACTTATCCCAAAGTCAGACAGAAACCTTACTCACTAAGAGAAAGAAGGCAGAGGCACCTAGATGATTATATTTGATGCTCATATTAGAATGAAACACCGAAGGTTGTGTTGCAGGGATTCTGCACATACACAGAACTATGCGCAGGAAAACAGGACCTCAGTGAATAGGGGTGTACCAACCTACCACATCAGTACCCAAAATCCCAAACCGACTAGCTATAGTGTCTCATTCGTTCTCCTCCAAAGATCACGGAGCTACAAATGATTAGACAACCCAGAACACAACACTCCTGACTCTCTCAGGAATCGCGGGAGCAAGACGTACTCTTTCGTTCACTCACTCGTACTTGTCCACAATGGGAATAAGCAGAGGCACTGAAATAGTTCAAAATGTTTATTTTAACTATCGTGCTCTACAATACAGTATACGTGCCACTACTAGCAGCAAAATGCATAAACTCAGCACAGTTAGCATTGTTACAATTCCATAGAATACAAAAGGAGAAGTCATTTTATAAAGACTGTGGAAATAAGGGCCTATAGTCCTGACCACCCTCCCCTTGGCTAGAAGAATTTTATTTTATAAACAGGACGATCTCTGGGCTTTGACAGCAGAGCCCATAATTTAAAGCCTGAATGTAAGGTTTACATCATAGGGACAGCAGAGCTCTTCTACATGGAACGGCTTTCTCCAAGTGTGTTAAAACAACATGCAACACCGTAATATCAAAGCACGAGTCTTCAGTACTGCAGCTGTGTGTAGAACCATATAACACCCTCCCCCTGGTAAGGCCATAGGACATAGACAAAGGACCAAAACAGAGTTCACAAGTCAAGCAGAGTTCAAAGCGGGTAAAAGAAAACAAATTGGAAAAAAATCGATTTAAAAAAAATAAAAAAATAAAAAATTATTTTTTCAAAGTTGTCAATAGGGCTTATGGAAGGGGAGCTGCCTCCGGGATAACTAACTTATTATGAAGGAGGTGGTAAGTCCATCAAGGTGTATGAACCGAGGAATGAAATTCCCTCCAAAAGATCATCCCTATCGTTGGTAAAAAAGAGAGATGCCATCCAATTAAGTAAGTCGAAGGAACAAACGTGCTCCTCGTAATCAGACACCTCTAAAAGCATGAGTGGGCAACTTGCGTGATATTCGATGAAACTTCGTTGCAAGACGGTCTGCGCAGCCGCACAGACATCCCATTCCGCCAAAACTCCAAGTGCAGCCGCACGTGCCATACGGCCATCCCCAGAACAAGCCTGGTCATGGGCCTCTAAGGGACCCATCAACTGGTCAAAATCCGGGACGGGATGTGACGTATTGGAGAGGCATATATCCAGTGCCCAATAGAAGGGACATCGCTGACAGTAAAGGACTGGTTGCACGCAAGTGAAATACGCAAAACGAAAAGTCAATCCATAACTGACTCCAAGCGTGGCTAATGGCAAGCATCCGAAAACCTGTTGCATGCGATCACGGTACAGCTGCAACTGGCCTGGTCTGTGCAGTACCACAAGTTGAGCAGCCATTGCGCAACAGGAGCAGGAGAAGCAGGATTCCAGCGCCTAACGTCAAAATCAAGGGGAACCCTCCGAAGGCCCTGGAAAAAATAGAATGAATAAAACCCGGTATTACTCCAAATATAGTCTGAAAAGAAGACACAAGGCCCGATCCCACACATTTAAAAAAATGTGCAAGGCCGGCGGTGTCAGACGCATTAAATATTTGGTGTATTAGTTTTCCAAAATGCAGTGGGAGGTTGGTGTTTAGAAGGGACAGCTCTTGTTGGAATAACAGCACTTTGAGCCTGCTCAACTTGTTGAAATCTGCTTTCAAAGTTGGAATGGAAGGCCAAATTGAGCTATCTAGACTCCCATGCCGGGGCGGAAAAAGCACATTGCTACAACAAGTTACGCGCTGGGAAACCGTTACTAAATACGGGACTCCTGCCCGTAAACCACAGCAGTCTTGGTTGTTCAAAATAAGATAACTGCCATTTGTAAGCAATGAAAAAGCGGGAATTATTGATGGCACTGGAGTCCCTTTTAAAAAACAGGCCAGATTAGGCGCGGAAACGTTACAAGCGCCGTGCAACTTAACGTGTTTACAAACAAGGGAATGTCCCACTGTGGAATCGCAGTCCTCCCCTGTTAGGAAAACTTCCTTACCCTCCCTCTGACAACTGTAAGTGAAAGACCACAATTCATGTATAAAAGCACTACCCAGTGGTTCATAACGGCCAATTGGAAAATGTTGCATGCGTGATTTAAATTGAAATAGCGAAAAGGGAGAGAGATAACCCCATGAATTAACCAAACAGCAGAATCTGTTTCTGCTACAGAAAACGGCAAGGGCTCTAATTGTTCAATATGCAAAAGTGTGTATGTAGCATCTTTCTTGGACATAAACTTTTGCTTATCAGTCAGATTAAATGGCAAGAATAAAGCAGTGGCATTCAAATAATCCCAAGGTACTTTTTCCATTTTAAGAGTTTGCAATGTCCAAGCAAATTGCATAACAGATCGTAACTGATTTTGCCCATGATATAACACAGATACATCACTTTGAACAATATCAATAACAGATGACACAATATTATCCAATGTATAAATACGTGAGGAAAGTGTGCTTATGCTATTGTCTATTACGGCAAGAACCTTTTCTAAATTGGCCTGATCAATTTGGCGCAGACGAAAAGCAGCTTCCATCTGCGAAAGTTTCCGAATTTCATTGTAAGCGACATACATAAATCTTTTTGCTCTGGGAGCCCTGGGTCCCAAGAGAAAATCAGCCAAATTAATGTCATGTGACAGCAGAGAAAGATGTTGCTTCCCTGATGTCAGCGTAGAATGTTCCAACCATTGTTGACATAATTTACCCACCGAGTATGTGGTAACCGAATGGGAACTTGGATAATGTGGGTCCGGTCTAGTCTGTGTGAAACCAGGTGTTACATTATAATAGCGCATTTGACATGTATTAGTTTGCCACACCAACCACCCGGAAGAATCAACTTCAGAGACATTGAAGGTTTCATTGCGAAGCAAAGCTTGCAATGCCTCAATGGTATAATTTGTGTGTGTGCGCCAATTAGCATATTCCGCTAAAGACGGAATGGATGGAGTACTTAAATTTTTGACAGTTGCCAGGCCAAAACAAGTTGTTTGGTACACTGTATTATTTAAAAACAGAATTTGAGCTGGGATCAGGCAGGCACGATGTAAAGCTTCAGTTCCCTGAACCTGCCAAGGCTTCGTGCCCCAGATTGATTGTAAATCAACAGTATCTTTCCAATGATCATAACCCTGCATAGCCAATTTATTTCTAAACAAGTTGGCATAAATCAATTTCGTGTGGGTCAACATAAATTTGGATTGTGTAGATGATCGAAGTTTAAAATAATAGGATTCCGGATTAGATATGTCATAATCTGTAAAGTAAGTGAATTTATTCCTAAATGTTTTAGAACTCCTCCACGGGAGTAGGACAATGTTCCCATTGTGTATAATTAAAAATAGGTCTTAACGTATTTGTTTTGTGTAAAAAATGATGTCCATAATGCTGACAACAAAATAAATCACCATAATTGGCAGAATTTAAATACAAATCTTCAGCATCAAAAGCAGCATAATACTTTAAATCTGAAAACAGTGCATGTACTGCTTGCACATCCCAATCATCCGAATGTATGTACCGTGTTACCACATCTCCTAGAGAGACGCGAAACACATATGGTACGCGAAGCACCTCAGTCGGGCCGTGGACTTCGTAGGCAACTTTGTCCCAAACGATGCCATCTGGAATCAGGAATGCTGAAATGTTAACATGAGACCGATCACGTTTCATGATATGGGACGATGTGTGAGGGGCAAATCTCCATCGACCAAGTTAACTGCAGAGCGTTCTGGCAGATAATGACCATTGATGAGCAAAAAGAACACTGTCACAAAACCAATTGACATGAAGAGAAAAATCAGGACAAGCAGTAACCAAATGTAGGTCCAAGGAGAGACCAGGTAAGTCTTTTTGAACCAAGAGAAAAAAATACTTAATTTAGTCGGTGTGTCAGCCAAACGGGATGTCGAGGAAGAAGAGCCGGAAGAGAGACTGGCATGATGTCCATAGCAGCCATTCGTAGGTTGATTTATCAGAGGTGGAAGTGTCAGGTCTGCTTGATGTTCTCCAGGACTGTTCGGCACTTCACTGACGGACTCATTTGGATGATATATATACTCGACATCCATGGTAGAAGATAGAGGTCAGACAGGTGAAAGATCAATGATAGTGTCCATCACATCCTTAGCCCTACGAGGATCTGTAGAAGATGATGAAGTCAGTGGATCCAATGAAATTGCGGTGCACGAAACTGCAGGTGTGACACTATTCAGAATCGGCCACATGGTGTAGCTTGACATTGTCCACTGAAATATATGTGTTGTCTTTGCGACCAGGTAAAGGAGGTAAAATAACTGTACAAGTACCCTTCAGTCCAAGCACTGGAACCAGTGCACGATAAGAGGGACCAAATTCTTTTTTGTTCTCCAGCTTTTCTCGTCCCAGATCTCCAATTTTCGGAAGCCAACCGGCAACTGGAATCAGTAGTGCTGCATCAGTGGAAGAGGGTAAATGTTCAGTTGCATAGCTGTCACGGGTCTTTTGTAGATCCTGTAACACAGTAGAATGATTATCTACGTCAAAGGTTGTGGCAGCCGCCACAACGTCTAGACCATCAAGGTCTGGCACAAACATTTTAATGCCAAAGAGCATTTCATATGGGGTCCTCCCACCCAGAGATGGTCTAGGGAGGTTATTAAGTGCACGTTGAACCCCATACAAGTGGGCCAGCCAGTTCCTGCCAGTACCTAAGACTCTAGCTGTCAAGGATTGCTTTAAGTCACGGTTGATTCGCTCCACAATTTAATTGCCCTCAGGCCTGTATGGAGACGAAAACTGCACCAGCACCCCAATTGACTGCATCGCATCCTTGTACGCCTTAGAGGCGAACGCTGGACCTTGGTTAGAATGGAAGGTGCCACAGGCAAACATCCCTACAAAGACACGCAAATCCCTGATGACATTTTGAGCGTCAGCACTGCGTTGTGGCCAAAGACAAAGGAATCTAGTGCACAAATCAACTGCAACAAATATATATTTATACGCAGTATCAGAAGAAAGAGGACCGCAGTGATCAAGATAGATACAGCCAAAAGGTTGATTAGAAATACACAGCTGTGTCTGTGGTGGGCGGGTTACCGTAGACGGCTTAATTTGCTGACAAATGTCACAAGAAAGGACATAATTACGAGTCTGTTTATATAAACCACGCCACCAGTAACATTGCTGTAAAATAGAGACTGTCGCCGACACACCGGCATGCGCAGATGCTATGCCTTCGTGTGCGGCTTTGATCAATGTAGGTCTGCGATCCATGTTGGGGATCATCCGCTCCCCAACAGAAGGAATCAAGGCATAAGGAACCTGTTCGGGAGTTATATGTTAAGAGTATTTCGAAGGGAAACCCTGAGGATAAACAGTTCCTCTCCTAGTTGCAGCTATAGCTGCCAAAATCTCATTATCTATTTTAGTTTTGGATCTTGTAACTGCTGCGACGGAACACGTGGTTACTGCAGACTTGGCTGCTTCATCAGCCAAGAAATTACCAAGAGCATGTGCTCCCACACGCTGATGGCCAAGAGTATGTATAACATGAAGGAGGGGCAGACGTTGTTTAAGTTCTGCCACTCAAACCCAAAGCGTTTTATGCTTAATTGCGCTGCCTTTGGAATCGCGATAGTCATTCCGAGACCAAAAGAACAAGTTGTCATTAAAAGACTGGACACAGTAATAAGAATCGCACACAATAAGAGTATTCACATTTGGATCAGCAAACTCGAGAGCAAGTACAAGAGCACGCGGCTCCGCCAATTGTGCGTACAGTCTCCAAGTGCTTGAGTGTGCACAATGGAAGACTTAAACTCCCCATTAACAAATGAGCCAGCAACAATTGCGCAAGCAGCTGAATAAGCATGTTTGGAACCCGTGGCCGGTTGAGCCGAGCCATCGGTGTAAATGATGCATTTGTACTCATGTAAAGGAAGCAGAGACAACGGTGGAGGATGAACGAGTTCATACTGTAAAAACTCCTGTGTCTGTAAGGACGGATCAAAGATAAACGTGACATCAGCCAATGTCAAAGAAGTAGCCCATTGTATCCAACGGGGATGTAATGCTTTCGAGTTAGGTACACTCGCCTTAGTCATGGCTTCCAAAGCAGGGAATGGTGTGACCATAAGAATGCGTTTGCCTTGTGCCAGTGAGCGTTCTTTTAGAATCACCATCTGTACTGCCGTCAAGATTTTTTCAACAGTTGAAAAGCGCATTTCAGCAGCAGTGTATAAATGTGATTTGTATGCAATCGGCAATCATTGAACGTCAAGTAAGTGAAGCCCACTGTCCCAGAAGCTATACATATTACTAGGTTTGTGGTGTTGTCACGCGTCAACAAGTAGTTAGTTGAAAGCAAATCTGTTCGCAAAGAATTTAGAATAGAAGTGTGTTCCGGAAGCCAGCTGGCAGAAGAAAAAGTTGGTTGTATCAACGCATAAAGCGGTTTGATACGCTGGGCATAATCGGGAATGTATGTCCTCCCAAAATTCAAAAATCCCAGCAAAGACTGAAGTTTCTTCAGTGTAGAAGGAGGTTGCAATTGTGCACATTTCTCCAAGAAGTGAGGGGTCAGGCCCTTTCTTTCATTATTGAGCTCATAGCCCAAAAAGAGCACCGCTAAATGGGCGATATGTGACTTTGCAAAATTAAATTTGTATCCATAGTCAGCAAAGGACAAAATAATATTGTCGACTCGGACTAGATGCGGCATAAGTTCATCGTCCGTCAGGCAAATGACATCAACGTACGAGAACGCATCTGGATCTATTTTGTGCAATAGTGACACGGCTCGTGCTGCAAATGCCCCGGGGCTATTCTTGTACCCCATTGGCAATCGTGTAAATTTTTTCTGATTCCCGACGGCGGTAAATGCTGTCAAGTCACGACTCTCGGGAGCGAGATTGTGACTTTAGAAACCATTAGAAATATCAAGTGTAGTTTTGTATTTCTTACGAACAAGATTGTTCACCAGTGCAGAGCTGTGAGTGTTCTGCACCGCAAAAGTGCGACAATGACTGTTCAATTCCCGGTAATCCAACACAATCCGATAAGAACCATCAGGTTTTGATACCGTAAAGATGTACATGATTCAATCACTCCTTGATACTCCAACTGTGTCAGAATATCACAAACGGAAGCTTTTGCTTCACGTCTGATTGGATATTGCGGTTGTGGCTGAGGCATAGAGCGTAAAGGTATTTCATGAGCCGGAGAATCAACATCCCAACCCACCTGATTACGATACACCGCTGGTGCTAGGGCACAAGCCCACCCTGCAGCCAAAGTCTGGGCATGCTCTTGAGGGACGTAACGCTAAAAACTCGGGAGTATCATGTCTTCTCCCCTAGGAGCTGCCAACACAAAGGGTGGAGGCCAATCTGCCTCCGCCAACAGAATGTCATATGAGGACGTTAAATTCTCCCAGAACACCGCTTTGATTGGACGAGGTATATCACCTTCAATTTGGAAAATTATTTCATAGAGCCTATCCGGGGGCAACCCGGGTGTCTGCAGTCTCTACTGTAACGTAGGTATCCGTTGCTGTCGCTCTCCAGACAGGGACGCAGAGCCTCCCGCACTATGGTAACCTCCGCTGCGCTGTCGAGCAGAGTCACTGCCCATGTCCAATCCAGGAGTCGCGTTCTCACCGTCTGAGGCATACCTCGCTGTTAGAGCGGCAACTTTTTTCTTCTGAAACGGTGGTCGAAAACAAGGTAGATCCTCTTGTTTTCCTTTGACTTCAAACTGTCGAGGCTGATCTCGTCCCTGTGGCGCAGGTTGACTCTTGCCACGATCTTGGCGTTCCCCTCCTCCGACTTGAGAGCCAGAAGTGTCCTGTGAAGAACGAGGAGAACGTTGATCAGGGACCTGAAATCTACCAGGAGACTTTATTTTAGCGCGGTCGCGCAAGTCATAAGTACGCTCAGAAGACTCAGGTGTCGGTGAACCAGCACGCGAACCTTGCTTCTGTTGTTGCTGCCCTTGTTTTTTAGTTTTCCAGTTCTTTTTAGGAAAGAACGGACATCCATCTTTATCCGTCTGGACTTTTTGTTGAGTTTGAGATTGACTTTGCGTTTGAGTAAAAGGCTTAACTCCCAAACTATTGCGGCCTATGGTCTTATAAGCCTTTGCAATAATTTTTGGTAATTCGCGTGGCTTGCCACATCAGGGACAGACTCCAAGCGGTTTGCCACTTGAAAGCTTACTGCATCTCCCTTGACATTGGCAAGGATCATGTCAGCAACCACGCCGAACACCCCCACCAATCTCATCCCCAGCTCCACAGTCGCTTCGGCTCCATGTTCATCTTGAACACGTTTAATCACTGAGGGAGCACGGTCATGGAGGGAGTGCCGAAACACTTCGAATATACCGCTGCAAACACCTTGCCCCAGGTGTTACAATCAGCCAACTCGGGAAGCAAGTCTTTAAGCAAACTAATACTCAATATCCTGTGCTTTTCCACAGGAGAGGTATTTGGAAAGACAGCCTCTAGTTGTCCAAATTTTTCAGCAAGCCAATAAGGTAATTCATCCTTATTCTGTGGACGCTTGCCCATTACTGAATTAACCATAAGGGGACTGATGGTCACACCACCAGGTACCGTAGGTTGCACAGAAACGCCAGGTGGTCCCACCTGAAAGTTGCACGACATGAACTGTATAACAGCTCGATGCACACGTATCAAAGACGTATGTAACACGCGCAGTTCTGCAAGCGACGCTGTTGTCAAACGACGCCGGTGAGGGGTATACCCAGCCAAAACGGGCCACGTGGCCCCATCTATCGATAAAGGACCTAAACGGACCGGCGTTATTGGGTGAGGAAGGGTGCCATTAAACTAAATTTGGTGTTGCCAAGCTGTAAGCGGAATATCAAGAGCCCGATAGGGCTGATAAGCATTAGGAAGGGCCGTAGGCGTATATTCATGAAACAAGTTATCCGTCCCATCCATCGCCGGAAAGGTGACCCATGAATAAAACACTTGGAAGCGGTGAGCCGCATCTGCCTCTTACTAGAAAAATCAGTGCAACACCAGCATTAGAGACTCCATTCTGAGTCAAATAAGCCAGTGAGTGCTGCCCTATTAGCAGCTGGAATCGGGACCGCCATAACTGACAATAAAGAATAACAACCTAGAGCGCGGCAGCGCAATAACGGGTCAAGATTAAAGAGATAAAACTTTTAAAACTGCAAGCTTGAAAGAACCTATAAAAACATCAATATAGGAGGTTAAACCATCACAGATGTCTCCGGAAACAGAGGTGAGGGTATTGTGGACAAGCACAAGCACTACTCAAGCCGCCTCGCAGATAAGAACCAGACCAAACGTTGGCGGCGCCATGTTGCAAGGATTCTGCACATACACAGAACTATGTGCAGGAAAACAGAACCTCAGTGAATAGGGGTGTACCAACCTACCACATCAGTACCCAAAATCCCAAACCGACTAGCTATATTGTCTCATTTGTTCTCCTCCAAAGATCACGGAGCTACAAATGATTAGACAACCCAGAACACAACACTCCCGACTCTCTCAGGAATCACGGGAGCAAAGACGTACACTTTCGCTCACTCACTCGTACTCTGTCCACAATGAGAATAAGCAGAGTCACTGAAATAGTTCAAAATGTTTATTTTAACTATCGTGCTCTACAATACAGTATACGTGCCACTACTAGCAGCAAAATGCATAAACTCAGCACAGTTAGCATTGTTACAATTCCATAGAATACAAAGGGAGAAGTCACTTTATAAAGACTGTGGAAATAAGGGCCTATAGGCCTGACCACCCTCCCCTTGGCTAGAAGAAGTTTATTTTATAAAAAGGACGATCTCTGGGCTTTGACAGCAGACCCATACCTTAAAGCCTGAATGTAAGGTTTACATCATAGGGACAGCAGAGCTCTTATCCATGGAACGGCTTTCTCCAAGTGTGTTAAAACAACATGCAACAACGTAATATCAAAGCACGAGTCTTCAGTACTGCAGCTGTGTGTAGCATGTTATGTCTAGGTGCTAGGGACTGACCAGAACAGAATAACAGGGGGCATTGTTTATCGACCTTGTATATCGTGTTCAGACTAAACTCCAGGAAAGGCAGAGAACGCGAAAGGCAACCCGTTCTCATGTGAAGGGCACAAACAAAGTCTTGCAAAAACAAAGTCATATAGTAGCGTGCGCAAAAGCAGCATCATGGCAGCGAAGCTCATGCTAACATAGCAATGTCGACAATGTGCCTAAGAACCATATAACAGTTGGCTGTGGGTGAACCTAGAAGTGAGTACATTTTAGACAAGGCTCTGTTTCAACATCTTGCTAAACTAAAGGTGGAAAATAGTGGATAAGAATGCGAGGGATGAGAATTTTATCACTCATGGCTGGGTCAGTATTTTATATACTGCTAGGCATCACTCTCAAATCAGACAGTTGCGTAAACTAGGATGGAATCACTGCCTTCCTCAATGAATTCCTCTGTGCCTGAAGGACTAATTAGGAAACTGTGATTCATGCTTCCCCTTGAATCTCTGTTTTTGAAAAAATCTAAAAATCAAGAATGATAGACTATTGAAGACTAAAAAGACTACGAAGATCAGGGACCCTTTGAGAAGAAGCTTGACTGCCAAGGATCTACTTTTCCCAGAAGAAGAGTGTGGAAGAGTTAAGCGACATCAGATACAGCTACATCCCTAGGAAAGACCAGTTAGAACTAGGCAACAGTGCTGAATGGAAGATGGGCAAACTTTTTTTTGATTTGAACTCATAGCCTGGCATACAATGAAAATGTACTCAAAGTTTATAAGAACAGAAGATATAGAACTGTTGCAATGCATTCTGAAAAGGGAGATTTAGAAATGTGTTCACCTTTAAAGAAATGGAGTGCAAAGACTGAAAAAAACACAAACTTGGCAATCAAGATTGTTGTTATGAGTATTTTGCAGCAAGAATTAGGGCTTCAGTAATATTTAACTTCATGAAGTCCTGCATTGTTAGTTCGTGGCTAGGCTTGTCTGAGGAAAGATTTTAAAGTCCAGAAGGTAAACCGCAGGAGCAGGTAAAGGCACCATGGTGTGTCCAACAATGAAACAACTTCAGCAGCTATGATTTCCTGTGCTGTCCCACTGATAGTATTTTGCAGCATGGCTCAATTCTTCAGCATCACCGCAATATAAATATACTTTATTCTGATAATCCATCTTGGCCACAGCTTCCTGCTTTCTCCTACTGGCAGAATTTGACTTTAAAAAAAATGACAAGGGACAAAGATAGAACTCCTGACTGGGGTGAATGGCTATACAATGCCCTATTTCACAATATCACAGGGAAGATCAAGATTATTTCTACAACCTGATCAATCGTTATTAGATTTCTATGTTTATGTAAGCACTTTTTTATATGTTTATAACTCTTAAACCCTACTTTCTATTTCACTCTACTTCCTAATGTACTCTTTTTAAAATTGGCTTGGAATTTGTAATTGTAATGTTGTTTTGGTATTGCTGTACATTTACCAAATGAACTGATCTGTAAGTGAGGAAGACTTGACTGCTTATGCCAAGATTTACCAAGGGTAAGCTTGGCATTCTTCACATAAACCAGTTTTGAATTTTGTATACAAGATTGTAAGTTATTGGTGTATTAGTTGTGCAGGATGTGAGGCCTAAACAATAGGTCCACAATTTCCCCTTACTGAGACTTAAGCACCCCATTGTAGCTCTTGACTCCCTCAGGGTAGCAAAGCTGAGTAGTCCAAGGCCTCCTTAGGGGAGGTGGTGTGGGCTAGTAATCACTATTTGCTGGCACACAGTAATAACACTAAATAAATGATTGTTCAGGCTGTACTTTTTCTTCAGGGAAGGAAAAGTACATTTGTTTATTGCATACACACACTATGAAATAATATGCATACATTTACAAATATATTAATGAGGCAGATAGAAATACCTTGAGGACACACGGAAATAACATTTGACCCCTAAAGGGTCGTAGCCACCAAAATCACAGTACCTCCCCCACCTATACTAGATAGCACATCACAATATAGGGGGTTAACACCCGTAATAAAATATTGGTTTTATCAAAGGTCATTACAACCTATAAGACTAGCCTATTTGCTTTGTCAAAGGTTTACCATATTCAAAGACAAACCAAATGTTAAAAATCATCAACATTTCTCTATTGTCAATAATCATGTTTAAATGCAATGCTTAATGTCCATAAAGCATAGAACCAGCCCCAAAGAGGGTGCTACACTCCTAGTTGAGGAGAAAAAGTCCCAGCCATGAGAGTGCTTAAGAAATTATGGAAATCTTGGAAGGGTCATAATCTTCTTGACTTTGGAGACTTATGGTTAGTACTTTTTTTTTATTTGACTGGGTTGGGGGCTGTTGCACCTCCTGCAGCCCCCACAACATTGTTAGTGGTGCCCCAGCCCATTTTGGGGACACCACAAGTTAAAAAAACCTCTCTTTTGAAAGCCTCACAGGGCATTAGGGCACGCTCCTTCCCGGTAGCTTGAATGGGGAATGTGTGGCTTCTACCCTGCTTTGTTTTTGTGTGCCCTACATCTTTTTTTTGGGGGGGGGCTTTTTATGTTTACCATTGGGGTGCTCTGTCCCACCCGGGTAACCTGTCTCACCTCTTTATGAGGGGCAGCTCAGGGAGCCCACCCCCGGCTGCCCCTGCCAGCTCCATGCCCAGCCAGCCTTCTGTAATGCTGGCACAGGAGCCAGCATTGTGCTTCTCCTCTATCTGCTCCATGTGGGCAGGGTGTATTTTGTAGATGGCCACCCTGCTCCCTGTAGACCCAGGCACCAGAAGTGCAGAAGTCCAGATTTTTCCCCAACTGTGCTCAGGGGGGTATAAGGCGGCCAGCCTCACTGGCCCTTGGAGAGACCCACTGGTCCTGGGATCAACTGGGGACAGAGTTTTTAGTCAGCTAGGGCATCAAAGGGCTTGTCCTTCCAGTTGTCCATGGTTGCTACTGCCGTCACACTCTGAGTGTCCAGGGTCCAACAGCAAAAGAAATTATATCTCTGTCCCTTGTGCAAGAGTTTTTAAATGGGGGTGTGTTGCAGGGATTCTGCACAATCACGGAACTATGCTTTGGACCATAGAACCTTAGTAGGCAGGGACTGAGTCATCCTAAAACCTTAGTACCCATGAGCCGGGGACCGACAAGCTATAGTGTCTCACTAGCCCTCCTACTCACTCACAGAGGAACAAGTGATTAGACTCCCCAGAACACAACACTCCCGGCCCTCTCAAGAAACGTGGTGATGGAACACACCCTTTCTCTCTCACACTCGTACTTGTCCACAATAAGATCTGACAGAGACAAGAGAAAAGTTTAAAATATTTATTTTAACTATTGTGCTCTAGTATGCAGTATATGTGCCACAAAAAGTAAGGAGATGCCTAACACAAATATGGTCAGCATAGCAAGTAATGCATAAATCATAAAGGAGCTGTCATGATATCAGACAGGGTCAACTAACACCCTCCCCCTCTACAGAAGCAAAGTAATTATATATGAAAAGATCTCTGGGTGTTTTCAGCGGACCCTATACCTTAGCATGCACAGATGAAAGTTCTACCTCTCAGGTGTAGTCGCGATCTCCTCTCTGAAAATCTCTCTCCAAGTGTGTGTTCTGCATGTCTGTTCATACCCATATGACAAAGAGTACATATTCCCAAACAACAGCTGCATTTGTGTGTTTTGTCTAGGTGCTAGAGCCTAACAAAAACAGAATAACAAGCGGCATTTTTGTTTGACCCTGTCTACAGTGTTCAGACTAAATCCCAGGAAAGAAAGGAACACAAAAACAACAGCAGGTTCTGTGTTAAATTACAGCGTGGCACGAAGCAAAATACGTTTGCATAGTAACGTGTGCAAAGCAGAGAGCTGCCTGCAACATGCTGATGCTAACATAGGGAAAACGACAATGGGCCTGCACGGGACATATGACAGGTGGAAGGTTCTAGAAGCCAGGCACCCCTTGCCAATCCTAAGGTGCCACATCACGCCTCCACCTCTTCAAAGCATGCTGGAACATTTCAACAATGGCGCCATCCAGAAGTCAGTAGTCGAATCTCCTCTGGGAGCCTCCGCTTCACCCATCGCTGACATCACTGGCAGGACCTTTCCCACCAAAACTTCAAAGAGGAGCCTCCACCCATGTTGGCTCCAGTTGTCCGCGCTTCCTCCTTTGTTCATTGGGCCTGGGCTGTTGCAGCCCTGGGTCAGTGGGACAGCTTAATGCGGATTTTCTTCCCCACCCCTTCCTCCTCAGCAGCTGAGGAATATACTGCTAATTACTCTTTTTGTGTGGAGAGGCCTTTGTTCTATCTGCTGGGAGCAGTGCAATTAACTTGTCCCATCAGGGTGACAAAAGGCCCAGTGCATAGCTAGAGAAATATTAAAATTCTGGACAACCCATAAGGTGTTAAGGGGTCTCCAAACTTTTTTGTACTGAGAGCTACTTATGTTCAATGAAAAGCATTGAGAGCTACTAATATTATTAGTGTTGTATAATCTCAATTTTGTTATGTGTATATTAATTCAACCAAGCAAAAACTTTCCAATTTAATAAGCTGGGCTCCACACAGGTAAGCTATCATAGGTAGCTGGAGAGCTACAGTAGCGCATGAGCTACTGGTTGGAGAGCCCTGGTGTACAGATTTCTGCTTAGGACTTGTATTATCAATTGTGGTGCAAACCTTTTATCCAGTTTGCAATTTTGCTGGACTTTGTAAGCCAAAGGGAAGTGAAACTGCACTCTAAGGCAGATTTATCCCCAATGTCTATAAAAAACTGTAATTGCGGACAAAGCAGTAAACCATACTGGATTTACCTATGAGTGCCCAATAATAATATAAGCCCTAGCCCAGTTCTATAGCTAAGCCTAGAGAGTCCATTCTGTGCTAGGCTCCCTGTGTGCAGTTACTGGGGCTGCGCATGACAGTAGTATTCACACATGCAGCCTGCAGTGCGTGCACGTGTTTAAGTGCAATCAGCTAAGAATCCCTTACCCTTGATGTGTCGAACAGCCTTATTTCAAAAAGGCGGACACTGGAGGTAAATATATGCAGTCCATTTACCATGAGACACAGAATTAGTGAGACTCACCCACAGTAAAAAGTCCAAAGCCAGGCGATCGAAAAGCAAAACAATTTGGGCGTACAAAATGGGCAGAACCCAACTGCAACAAAGATTGTGTGTCGATTCATCAAAGATCATATCAATACTGAAACTTCAGAACGCATTAACGTGAACTAAGTGATTACAGTTCCAAGCTTCTTTGAATCCATGGCGACCCATTCACAAAATGGACCTAGTGATTAGTAGAAGAAAGGGCAAAGAAAAAAGAAAGAAACAAGAGACACTGAATATCATTACTCTGACTCATCACTCAAACCAGCCCTGTGGTCTAAAAAAAAAAGATTCATACCTTTATTATCTTTCTTTGGTGTACACTCATTTAGCGCTCGCTAAAACATATGATATACCTTCAAAATATCTTTAAACATCAGGCTCTCTGAAATGTTAATGGAAGGCTAGCATTCATTGAACTGTAACACAAACAATATATATGAAAATTAATATAACTTGTGTTTCACTCACTGTGTTTTTAACTTGTGATATGATCAAACATTTGTCAGGATTGTATAACTTACTTTAAGCATATGCATCATATGCGTCACGAAAAGTCTTATCATTTCAATTCTTCGTGTAACCTGTGAATTCAAATATGCAACAGGTACGTAGAGTTGATACTCCTGAAAGGTATTTTTTGTAGCGAAACCTTAAACTTCTTTTTAAGGACAACCTAATTTCTTCTTAAACAACTTCCAATTTCCGAATCATTAACTTCATAAATCCTTGGTACCAAAATCCTGGCTGCAGTAACAAAGATTGCAAGCGAGAAATCTCTGGAAATAAAGAAAATTATTCTCAATATCTTCAAGATAACTATCGTAATTTACAAATATTGTGAGAGTCCTATAGCATCATGCAAAATCTTGGGGCATATTTATAAGCCTCTTCTCCTTATTTAGAAGGCAGTGTTAAGCCACTTAACGTGGCCTAATGCTGCCTTGTAAATAAGACCCCCTTTCATGCTATACTTAGGGTGAAAGGGGTGGGCAATGGGTGTTACAGTGGGCGTTTCACCGCAACACCAATTGATTTTGACGCTGCCCCATATTTACAAGGGTGGTGTAAATATGGGGCAGTGCCAAAATTAACACCAGGGAAAACCTGGTCTTAAACAGGCGCAACATGGAGAAATGTTTCATTTCTCCTCGTTTTTGCTGTTTCCACATGTGCTGCATTGTGCAGCGCACATAGAAACAGCAAAGGGCCTTTCATTGTTTATGTGCAGGAAAAGACACCTTCTTGCACATAAACAATCTTCCCCTCAATGCAGACACCCTTGCAATCTGGTGCAAGGGTGTCTGCGTTGGCGCTAGGCTGCTAAATATAGCGCCAGCGCAGGGGGAAACTCAGGGCTGCACCATATTGTTGTAAATATGGTGCAGCCCTGCGTTTCAGAAGTGGTGGAGTGTGGCGTTAAGCCAAGGAGTCTAACGCCACGCTCCACCACTTCTCTAGTAAATATGCCCCATAGTTTCTCATTCTGACTTCAGATGCCTAAACGGAGTGAGTCCTCCATGGATGCAAAGCCATTTACCAAGCTGTGCCAAGACTCTGAGTACATCATGAGCCTTTCCATCTCCGAAATGAATGCAGCACTCATGAGCTCAGAGTATTTCGCTTGGCAGACGAGCAAGCACGAGAAGGTATGTCATCGACACAGATCATGACAGGAGGCTTCTTTCCCCCACAGTCTCACAATCCGGTTTCCTACTTGGATGTTGCAGTGATCATAGCTTGAACCTCCGTTAGCCGTCAAAGGTTTCACATACGTTTAGAAGACATTGTACATGCGACAATTAACTATATATTTAAAATATGTTTTATTTTTTGTTTTTCAAAATAGGAAGTGTTTCCAGAATTTCTTATCTGGGAAAATGCTGACATTATGAATATTTGGGGGGTAATGTAATAGAGGTGTAGCGAAAAGAGCCTTATCATATCTAAAGATCATCTTTCTGATGTAGATGTGGTAACAAATGTCAGGCATATTTCGTTTTGGTCTCTGCATGATGAGCTGAAGTCTAGAAATATCATAAATGTAACTACCTAACTATTTTGGCGATTACATTAAAATAGTCTCAATTTGCTCCATAGTATACAAATTATTATAGTAACAAAATTGCTCATAACCAGCTGTTCCATGGACTCATATTTAGAGAAAAATAGACGTATTCATTTTACCAGAGGTAGTTTGGGATGTCCTAGACACACAAAGTAAGTCAGTTTGGGGATCATCCAAGCCATGTACAGAAAAAAACAAGTTTGTATTAGAGCAATATGAGACAGATGTTTGTCTTTAAGGATTTATTATGCATTTGTGGTTTGGAGGGAAAACATTCTGTGCTGAAAGATCAGAATGAAGATAAATATCTTGGTTGTCTGGTGATGTGTGTTGTTGACTTGCTGCCTCTTGTGTCTTACTTGGATCCTCTGGACTGTATGAATATCAATCATCTGCTGCAAAGTGCACCAACTGTCATGTATTCTGGGAAGGACTCCTTTTTCTCTGACTGGCACCAATTTTACTCTATCTGCCTTGCTGCTTTTGTGTGATGGCGAGTATGGAATTGATGGATGGTTTTGGCCCTAAGGACCTGCTGTTGAGGTTGTCCATCGTTATTTATGTTAGCAAGTCAGAATTGAGGGTGACTGTTGTGGCACCAGCTATGGTAGTGTTCATGGATGTATTTGTATGATGTCCTTATGTGTGGGTGTAATGGTTGCCTTTGGTTGATTAACAATTTCAATATTTGGGGGGGAGGGAGACATGGCTGGTGCAACCTACCTTCTCCTAGTCCCGGTTTTCTTCCTGAATTCTTGTGTGGATGCTGAGATCATCTGCTGTCAGCCTGGGTGAAAGATCGGAGATCTTCGTTGAGGGCACTGTTGATGAGGGATGCGAGGGCCTGTGACGAGGATGCATCACGCAGTGGCGGTTCCAAAGGCATGTGGGTTGTGGCGGCAATGCAGGTCTGTGCTACGGGTCAATTCCATGCAGCAGTCAAGACGTGTCAGTTCTTCACGGGGTTGCGCTGCACAGCAGACTAGATGCATTGGTTCCACTGGATCCACAGAGGCTGGCAGATCCCCTTAAGCCCACTTCCAAGGGACAGGACTGGTGTGGCACCACTTGGCAGGTTAGACTCGCAGGTGTCAGAGTCCAGGTGCAGATGCAAGGTTGTTGAAAGCCTGTTGTGTCCCAGAGGCTTCACATTAGAAGGCCAGCCAACTAGCCCTTGGAGTCACTCTGGATTCAAGAGATGCAGGTTCAGTCCTTCTCACCCAGGCAGGAGGTCATCAGGCAGCAGGTCAGCACAGCAGGTCAGCAGTCCATCAGAGGGGCAGTCCTTTCAGCATCACAGCAGTCCTTCTTCCTGGCAAGTGATGGTGGTGTCTGAAGTCCAGTGTTTATACACAATTGTGCCCTGGAAGTGGGGAGAAGCTTCTAGAGGCTTGCCTTTGAAGTGGACAGGTGACCTGCTTTGCCGGCCCTGGCTCCAGACTAACTACAGGGGGTATGCAACCCTTTGTGTGGAGACAGGACACACACATTCAAGTGTAAGTGGGGCTGGGCCCAGTTCTACCCTGCCATCCTGCCAGTGATGGCCCATGCAGTCACACCTAAGCTCCTCATTGTGTGTGGCTGTCTAGCAGGAATACACACAGCCCAACTGACACCCACACCCATTCATGTGACCCAGAAACAGGCTGCAGGCAAGAAAATGCCAACTTTTTAAAAGTGCTATTTTCAGAATTTTTATTTAAAATTCGACTTCACCATAAGTTAGGATTTGAAAATTAGGATTCCAGAGACACCAAACCTGAACAAGTAATCCCAATGTTATCCTATAGGAGATATAGGCCTTGTGTTTAAGAGCTTTTCACTACCAGGACATGTAAAACTTAATCATACATATCCTTCTTTTTAAAAACATTCCACCCTTCCTTATGGGCTGTCCAGGGCCTACACTAGGGGTGATTTATATGTATTAAAAAGCTAGGCTTGCGCCTGGCAAAAGTTTATGTACTAGGCCAAAATGGAAATTTAAAACTGCGCACACAGGCTCTGCAGTGGCAGGCCCTCAACAAGTTTAGAGTGCTACTTAACTGGGTGGCACAATCAGTGCTGCAGGCTAACTAGTAGCACAGGTGGTGCCACTTTACTAGGGACTTACAAGTAAATTAAAGATGCGAACTGGGTATAAGCCAATGTTACCATGTTTTAGGGAAGGAGCGCAAGTACTTTAGCATGGGGTAGCCGTGGTAAAGTGTGCAGAGTCCTATGGTCAACAAAAACAGGAGGTCTGAAGGCAAAAAGTTAGGGGAGAACCATGTCAAGGATGCCAGGCTAACATCCACTATACCTACTAATATGTACTTATGTGAAAAGATCATTTCAGTCCAGCCCAATTCCACAGTTCTGATCCCATAATGGACTTCTGTTTCCCCATTCATAACAGCTCTGTCTCCTCATGGCAGTGTTCATAAAACCAGGGCCATATCAACTACCCTTACTCTCTATTCTTGTAATCCCTGTGTGGTGAGTCTCCACTTGCTCCAGTTTATCACTTGACCTAAATCTTTCCACTAATCGTCCCTTCTATAACTTACCCCCTGCCAGTATACTTTTGCTACACCCTCTCCACTTGCTATACAGTGCTGTCCATGTTAACAACCCTCCTAATCTCTTTTCAATCTCCCTACATTTATTGCAGCTGCTCACCCCACTGACCAAACTCATCTGTATGACAGCCCTGAATTCTGTATAGTACTCCATAGGGTTGTAGATAGATTTCTGGTCCACAAGTGCACACGCATACAAACAGATCAGCCATAATAATTAATCCACCTTAGGTCCTCATTATTGTTTTAGTTAACTCCATGATTGTGATCAGGTAAACATGTGGCAGTGTTTTTACTTCTACTGGTGGTGATATTTACTGCTGCTAAATGCCAACCATCTGCAGCTCTTATATTGGCTCTCCTTCCCTCTGTTATTGCTGCTTCTGCATATGTGCCCATGTCAATGGTTGATTTCTCATTGCTGCCAGTAATTTCTTCTTGGCAGGCAATGTCTCTCTACATGCTAAAGAATGTACACCGCTTTCCAAAATTATCCAACTGCAAAGGAATCTGATATCCTGACTTTATTTTGATCACACACAAAATCCTGCATTCACACTTCAGGCATAGGCCTGAAATTGACATAGAGGCCCAGGTTATGAAGGGGTGCCAAAAGAGTACACTTGGTTGGACATAAGACTACCATTAGTGCCCATTGCCATGTACAGCTTTGGTAGCATAAAATATTCTTAGTAATCAGTAACTGAGCAGGTCTTTTGAGTGACCCATCCTGGAAGGGCAGTTGGAGCCAGGTACAGAGCTTCACATGTATTGTGCTCATGTTGTGGGTACTCCAGCTTCAGTGCTTAACTTGTAAAAAACATTAGTGCCACGGCTCTCATCAGGAGGATACTGCAGCTTGCACCACCCATTGCCCCTGCCAGGATTGCCAATAATAGTAACAGCACAGCTACTAACCATCACACTCCTGCAGGTGTGACAATTTTGACTTTTTCAGGCCCCCAAAGCTATAAGAATGTCTTGGGCGGCAGGTAATAGTCATTTTTAATGTATATTGAATTCATAATTAACTGTTGTTGTGATCATCTCTAAATTAGCCGGACAGCACCAACTTGTGGCAGACTGTCACAAGCCCCGGTATTGACAATTAAGTGCCAGTGCTGAGCACCGGAAACCACCGGTTCAAATTAAGCACTGTCCTACTTGGAGCCAGCATTGGTATTTCCTGCTGTGAGGAGCACTCACCTTGATAAAGGAACATGCCTACGCTTCAGAGGAAAACTGAACTATGAAAAGAAACCATGCCAAGCTGGCTTCCTAACCCAGACATTGGATTCACATCCCCTATCTGAAAATACAGTATAAAAGAGGGCCCCAAACTTTCCTGCAAACAATTTTTAGTTAGTGGACTTTCTCGTTAAAGAGAAATATATTGTATGTACTATTGGTTATAACTGCTCCAGTATAAACACAAGTGTATGTAGGTGCTTAAGGTATAGGTGGTATTATTACTGAGATCAGTAGTACCACATTTTGGAGTATTTTGTGCCTTGATGTGGCTCTGTCACTTGCAGGTCTCTTGGCTTTTGCTCTTCCTAATGAGTTGCTTCTGAACAAGTAGAAAGTAAGGATGACATCTGATCAAGAAGATGGCAGAGATATTGTCAGCACATTCAGGACTACCGTTGGGTGAGAGTGTTTGTGATCCTTCCAGGCATCAAATGCAGCAATGTAAATGGGCTTCAAATCAGAGGAAGCACATGGCCTGATAAAACAATGGTTGGATGACCATGTTTGCTGAACCCAGAATGGTTATACGAGCAGTAGTGAACAATTGTAGCTGATGGGGAATGTGTTAAAACTTGCAGGACGGTTGCTGATTCCGGGTGCCAGGAGAAATTGCATACAAAGATGCATGTCATGGTATGTCATATCACTATATTTATGTTGTTTTCTTTAATTTATTATGTTATTTTTGATAGTGCTTATGCAGCACATGTAGACGCAAATTTACCATCAGCTCAAAATTGTGCAAAGTGATGCAAAGTGGCACAAAGTCTTGGAAGATTATTTACTTTTCGGCGCAAAGGGTATTTGATCTACTAAAATAGTCAAACGGGTTATTACATCAAAAAATTACACCTCCTTAAAGCAAATTATTCACAAAAAGAGGCTGAGACTTAAATAACCACACCTATCACAATGTAGGTAGTGTTTCGAGAGAGTGGTGCTCAGATCCCCATTAGTGGATATAATCCACCAATTATTTCATGAAAAGATCAGCACCCACTGTTTGTTTAAGGTAAGAACAAAAAAGAAGAAAAAAGTTATTCTTTCAAAGCGCTTCAGTTAAGGGTTGCACAGACTCCAATCAGATTCATGTAGACATGATATTTCTTCATAATTCTTTATTCATGTTGTACAAAATGTTCAGCAAATGTAGCCTTCATTGTTCAGCAAATGTTTTAGAGCTCTGTGATGCTTGGTGTTGTTGAATATAAATTAAGCGAAAGTAACATGGCTTTTCCACTGATTTAATACACTTTTACAGTGGGAAAGGTAATGAAATAACATATTTTCACAGTTATTCTTTAAATAATGATTTACAATGGAGAACTGTTGGAAATGGGGGTCTCTAGTTGGCAGTGGCTTATACCCTGCACAATTAGGGACCCTTATTCTAGTCAGGGTAAGAGGATTATACAGCTAACATAAACCCTGCTCACCTCCTTGGTAGCTTGGTATGAGCAGTCAGGCCTATCTCAGAGGCAATGTGTAAAGCATTTGTATAGAAACACCCAGTAACACAGTGAAAACACTACAAATGGACATTACAACAGCTCAGAAAAGTAACCAATCATTATCTGAATAAAACAAGACCGAATATGAAAAAAATCCAACATACACAAGCAAAGATATCACTTTTAAAAGGTTCAAAATAGTTCAGTCCATAGTAAACTATGATTGCGTCACTTTGATCACAAAGTACCTGGGATGCATCAAAATCAAAGACGAAAACAGGAGCAGGGGAGATGAGGCGCCAGAAAACAAAGCAATGCCTCGATTCCTTACTCACAGGGGAGGTGATGTGTCGATTCCTTACTGCCTTACTGCCAGGGGAGGGGATGCGTGATTCCTTACTGCCACGCAGGGGAGGTGATGCGTCGATTCCTTACTTACAGGGAAGGTGACACATTGATTCCTTACTGCGAGGGGAGGTGATGCATCAATTTCCGGACATGCAGCCTCAGTTCCGAATTGCTGGGCTACGTTGATTAAAAATTTGGCACACAAGTGCAATGAAACGAAAATCCTGATGCGCTGGGTCAATGCGGCGGCAGCAAAACAGGCGCTGCGTTGATTTTCCAGCCGCGAGCAGGTGATGCACTGATTTCTTCAGCCACAGAGCACGGCCTGCATTGGGTTCAGAGCAGGTATCTCGGACGTCGGAGACGTAGTAGTTAGGACTCGGGCAGCATCTATCTTTTCAGCCGCACGGCAGGCGCTGCATCGATTCTTGGGCTGCACTGCGGTGATGCGTTGTTATTTCAGCTGCATGGCAGTGCTGCAACAGGAAAAACAGGTGCTGAAGGTCGGTGCGTGGATTTTGGGGCTTCTTTGCAGCAACAGCCACCTCCAAGGAACCAGAAATGGAATTGGCACCACTTGGCAGGTCAGAACTCCCAGCAGAGGAGTTCAGAGGAAGCAGATGAAGTCTTTGATGGCTGTGAGACTTTTTAACAGAAGGCAAGCACACACAAACCCTTGGAGAACCTTGGCAAACAGGATGCAGAAAACAAAGTCTGGTCATTTCACTGCCCAAGACAGAAGCAGCAAGCAGTAGGCCAGCACAGCAACAAGCGTAGTGGCAGTTCCCCCCCTACAGCTTCTTCAGATCTTCTTCTTGGCAGAATCTCCTCTTAGTCCAGAAGTGTTCTGAGGTTATAGAGTCCCAGCTCCAGTACTTATACCAGTTTCTGCCTTTGAAGTAGGTAAACTTCAAAGGAAATTCTTTGTAGTGCACAAGACCCTGCCTTTCCCTGACCTGGTTCCAGACATAGTACAGGGGGGTGGAGACAGCTTTGTGTGAGACAGGCACAGCCCTATTCAGGTGTCAGTGACAACTCCTCCCACCACTCTAGCTCAGCCTGGTGATGGGCCATCAGGATATGTAGGGCACACCTCAGCTCCCTTTGTGAGACTGTCTAGAGTGAGCACACAAACAACCCAACTGTCATCCACCCTCAGCTGTGAATTCCACAGGCAGGCCAAGGCACAGAAGGGTAAAGCAAGGAAAAGCGGGCTTTCTAAATTCACGCAATTTAAAAGCCAACTTCACTAAAAGATGTATTTTGAAATTGTGAGTTCAGGGACCCCAAACTCCAAATCTCAATCTCTTCCAAATTGGAAGTTACACTCATAAAAGGTTACACGGCAGTTACAATTATAACCTATGGGGCAGATAGTCCTTGCAATAGTGAAAAATTAAATTAGCAGTATTTCAATATCAGGACATGTAAAACACACAAGTACATGTCCTACCTTTCAAATACACCGTACCCTGCCCATGGGGTTACCTGTTTCCTACCATAGGGGTGCCTTACATGTAGTAAAAGGGAAGATTTGGGCCTGGCAAGTGGGTACACTTGCCACGTTTGCATGGCAGTTCAAAAATGCACAAGCAGACACTGCAGTGGCAGGTCTGAGACATTCTTGCAGTGCTACACATGTGGGGGGCACAATCAGTGCTGCAGGACCACTAATAGCATTTGATTTACAGGCCCTGGGCAGACACATTGCACTTTACTAGGAACTTACCAGTAAATCAAATATGTCAATCATGGATCAGCCAATCACTATTACAATATAGACAGAGCGCATATTCACTTCAGCACTGGTTAGCAGCCCTAAAACCAACAGGTCAAAAAAAATAGGAGGAAGATTGCAAAAGGTTAGGGGATAACCCTGCAAAAAGGGCCAGGTTCAACAAGAACATTTGTTTCTTAAGAAGGTCTCAGAGTTTACCTAAAGAAAACAACAACAAAAAAACATTTAGTTATGTTGATAATAGCTGGGTGACAGTTTTTCTTATTACTGAAAACGCAATTTGAATGTAACAGGAACATATGCCATAGTAACCATTCTGATCCCTAGCAAAATGGCCTTGAAGTAGAATGTAGCAGGGTAAAAAGTTTGGAAACATTAAACAAAAAGGACGGAATATAGCATCATTTTCCATTACAATACTTACAGTCATACAATCTGTTAACTGAAAAATAAAGGGAATTTCCTAAAGCTGACACTGCCTTAACGTGTTTTCTTCCTTCTAACATTAAGAGACCAAGAGATTGTTCATTTGCTTAGTTACATCAAATATATGGAAACATAAGTTTTTGTTTTCCTCCAGAAATACTTGTGCTGAATTCCCTGAAAAGCGTAGAATGTAATTTAAAATACAAAGCATGTCTAAAGAAGTTACACATTTAGGGGAGGCTGAGTATGTCAACATTAGAGCTATACAAATATGACAACTCCTGAAATGCATTCCTTAAATTCAAACAAATATTAACCCATAGCAGACTGAATATGACATGCCTCAAAACAAATATGATACATAGTAGAATCAATGTGCCATGCTGCAAAACAGATATGATGCACAACCGAATCAATACATCATTTAGTGAATAATATGAATACCGCTTTTGCTAAATTTAGTAAAATACATACTAAAATTATGGCAACCTAATTGAAATTAATATGGCCATCACTGAAAAGACACTGAAATTATTAAGGTCTTTACTCAAATGTTGATGATGTGTAAAAATTCAGATACCAGTCAGCAGCTGATGGTCCAGTGTACATGTTCAAAGTCTTGATGCAGGTCTTAACTGCCCTTCTCAAGTCAATGTCACAGCCCATTTTCTTCTCCTGAGACCCGAAGACAGAAAAGGCTGTCATAGCTATATGCTTTATAACTGAGGGATTCTCATATGTCATTGACCCATGTGGCACTGAATCTCCAATGGCACTGAGCAGATTTAGAACACTGGGGAAATACAACTCACCATCAACCTGCCGATGTAATGCAGATCTGGTCATTACCTATTGTTAGGCCCATTTCCCTGGCTCCATTCAGGACTCAATGGTCCTCAGGGAAATTAGGATTCCATAAAGAGTGTAGAAAGACAATGTCCACATGCCATGGCTACTGGGGAGAACATCACACACCTAGCCCCCACACTATATAGCCTAGATGTTAATTATTTTCTTGATAAAAAAGTGTGAACATAGAGTCATACATTTAAGAAATAAGTCTTTCCCCAGCCAACACATAAAAAAACCCAGTATACTATTGACCCACCTGGCAAAAACATTCTACTGCCCATCTGGACCCATTTACCCATGCCTGGTGACAACACCATTCTACATCCTCCTACACCCCAACCAACTCAAGGAAAAAAACATTTATGTTCACAAACAATTGCCCTACCTCTCTCATTCCTAATTGCTACCCTACTTCAACTATCTAACAACCCAAGTGAAAAATGGGGAATACTTTTTGGTGTTCTTGGCCAGGGTCTGATCAGTCCCAAAAAACTGGGCACTTCCTCAACTCTTAATGGGTGAGACTTGCTGGGAGGGATCAAAGGCAAGGAGGAGAAAGGGGTAAGGGAGTGCTGCTGCTCCGGTCCAAGTCATGCCTATTTGGTTTCCGGACAACACCTGCACCTCTAGCTTCTTCAACATAAGTGTTTGGGTCCAAAGCGCAGATGTCAGGGCAAGCTCTTTTGGAGCAATCAGTGTTAAGAGATCCTGAATGACCACCTGTCAATGTGTCATTTATTGGCTGACATTTCTTTCTACAGACAAATCTCTTTAAAACATTTTTAACTCTAGTCCAAAAAAACAACACTTTGTGCAGTCAATTTCTGAAAACCAAAACCGAAAGCATGTTGCACTGAGGAACAGGATCCACTAACATCCTCTCTCCACAACAGTCTTCCAGTCTACCATTCCAACTCAATACACCACCATGCCATCAGCAAATCTCAGGAAGATGAAATAGTCAGATTGCGAGCTCCAAGTACTGGCTGAGAAAGCGGTCAGATAGGAGCCACACCTTACTGGAAGGATGTGCAGCATACCCAGTAAATCATGAGTGGGGGTGGAGAGCTATCCAAACACTTATATTGGGTTCCATGGCATCCCCAAAGTAGTCAAGTGCTGCATACTTTTCTCCTGGATGTGGATTCTGAACAATTTGAGTGGGTATATAGGCACCCCTTGATGAGGCTGGTACTCTTCTTTCTTCTGGGGCAGCAATGCCTTTTGCTGCTGGGCTGCTTCCCTCTATTTCTGCCACTTCATAAGTAGCTGGACCTGGATATAGATTGCATTCAACATGGAGAAATAGTTGATGTGTGCTTCCCCCTTGCTGGTACTTTTGAGTGTGTTATACAAAGTCTGATCAGCATTCCAGTAGTCTTGATTGGCACCTCTGCATTTGGGGAAGAACAATGTACTTCTGCCACAGACTGCTTTTTTTTCCCCTGCAAGCATAGTTTTCTGTGCTGTGAAATGTGTGAATTTTGATTTGAAATGTTATTTCTGGGTGCAAATTTGTCAATTAACATTATATTCCAGCAGCACTGAGCAAGTAAAACCTGGCAGTGGGGTTTTCACCTGTCAAACGGCTGCATCTGAATTCAGATGGGTGGGTGTAACTCGCAGAGTTTCACTCGACGGGAATCTCCAGAGTCACCTGAAAACCCAGTAAGATTCCGGAGTGTTCCATGAATGGGCAGAATGGGCAGAATGGGGCATGTTACTCTGCTCATGCTGATTTTTAGAGCCAAGAGCTTGTTCCACGCTGAAAAATTAGCGAGAATGGCACCACGAGGTGCACCAGAGGCACATGCTTACTGAGTTAATTTAGCTGCCGCTCAAGTAGATTTTCTACACGAGTGGCAGCTAATTGACTGCTAACAGTCGTGAATGCCCACGTTGGGAAAATCTTGCTAGGTGTCCTCCTAGCAACCGAAAATCGCGCTGGGGTGCGAAATCTTGCTCACCAACTTACCATTGGTGACCCGTGGGCGAGTAAAAAACTCCACCACATGGCGGTTGGCGTAATTTGACCGGAACTCCATGTTACATGCATAACGCGGAATGGCCAAACCTCCACCAACTCCGCTGGCAGAGTGGAATTTATCACCCACCCCTAATCTGAATCTTGCCTTAGAACCTTTAAATCTGAACCCAATATTGTTTAGCACTGGACTGAGTGGTATTATCAAATGAAACGTTGCAGCTATACTCCTCCACACAACCTCTAATGAGGTTAAAAGTCTTTCTCTGTGCCACAGGCTCTCCAAGCAGCATATTCTTGTATCACAATCTCTTTATACTGCATATCAATGTGTTGCACCTTAAAAGGATGTTGCAAGTTGTATCCATTCTGCCACATGTACTTTGGATTTGAACATGTCACATTCATTTCAAAACATTTTACAATCATTCAACGCATGTCACATTCATTTAACCGTGGATCATATTTCTTTCAACACATGCCTTACACATTTTGCTATGTGCCACATTTATATCACTGGGTTTTGTATTATGTTCAGCTAACATCATTAATTTTAATGCACATCATATTCATTTTGTCACTAGCCATAATCTTCTCAAAATATATCATATTTGTTACAACAACTGTCATACTTGTATAAGTATATGGTCTATTCATGATAAATCATATTAATTTCAAAGCATGCCTTATTTTTTGTTTACAATATTCTTATTCATTTCAGTGCCAATTTCAATTTAAGGCATCTTAGATTCTTTTTGAAAGGTCCCAAAATTTTCAAAGTATGCCATATTAATGCCACTACATATCATATCTATATCAGACTAGGCAACGCCATATTCTTTTGAGGAGGGTTTAAATTCATTTAAAATATATATATATTACAAATGCCACATCTACTTTAACATAGACCACATACATTTCAACACATTTTGTTCATTTAAGCATATATCTTATTGCTTTTAGCAAGTTTTTCAAATAATGTATGCACATCTTATATTCATTTAACACATGCTCTATTAATTTCAATGTGTCATTTTCCTCTCAATGCATTGCATATTAATTTCACAGCACAACACATTCATATTAGCATAGGTCACAAGCATTTTAATTCTTGTCATACCCATTTCAGTGAATCTCACAATAATTTGGACATGTGCCATATTTCAACATGGTTCATATTCATTTCAACATGTCTCCTTTTGTGTTATATTAATTTCAGTAAGTGGCATTTTCAATTGAATGTGGGTCATATTAATTTCATCACCAGTCATATTCATTACAATAGATGTAATGTCCATTTCAAGGTGTGTCATACTCTTTTCAACATGGATCACATTCATTTCAAAATACAATGTAAGATGAGTTCTTCATTTAATTAAAGGTTATATTAATTTCAGCACATCATATTCAGTTCAACAGGTATCTTATTCCCCCTAGGATGTCAGTCAACTCAACATATGACATATTATTCTTAATACATGTAATTTTAATTTCAGGGCTTGCCATATTGCTTTCAGTGATAGCCACATTCATTTCACTTTGGTTGACATATATTTTAGTATATTCTATATTCAATTTAGTGTAGGTGGTATTCACATCCTTCACTAAGTAATATATTCTTTCTACTGTGTATTACAGTTGTTTTCCTTCATGGTACATTGATTCTGACAGTTATCATTTTATTATTAGACATGTTACATTAATTAGGGCATGCACTATATTTATTTGTTTATACACAATGCATTTCAGGAGGTGTCATATTTGTAGAGCTGTAATTTTGAGCTGAACACCAGCCCGCACAAATTCCAGTACTATGGTATATCACATCAACAATAAAAAGCATTGATATTAAGACCATCATTGCCAGCTCTAGGTGTAAAGTAAACGCAGATATACCAATTGGGATGTCAGCTAAAAACTGAAGGGACATTGAAATCAGCCATTTAGGCTACCTCTCTCTCCCACATCCTCTATACACATACACCTTTACTGTTGCCTACTCACTGCTCACTTGCTTCTGGTCCAGAAATTTCCCCACTTATTTCCTGGTTTTGTGTCCTCTACCTCAGCACTGAGCGTCAGCCATCTGTTCATTATCCTTTACATGCAACTGCATTGCCTGTTACACTAGAGCCTCCCCTTCTGCGTTTCATAGCATATATTATAGTCTGAGGAATTGTTTTGCACTATGTTCATTCACTATAGGAACTTGAATGTCTCCAACAATTACTCACTTTGGGCACAACTCAAAAACATTTTTGCATGTGTAAATGGCAGTTAGGTGTGTAAAACAAGTTATATGCTATCATAAAAATCATGCCATGATTAATAAAATCAGGATTTGTGGAATTTTCTGACGTTAAAGTTTACTTAGGTGGAAATTCGGCCAGGATGATAGCTTTTCCAACGTGTTGAATTTACATTCTTGGGGGTATTTCAGAGTTGACCACCCTGTAGCTATGGCGGAACACATGATACAGTTCCTTCCAAAACAAGTCTAATAAGCAGACAGTCCAGCAGAATCTCCCCTTGCCATAAGAATATTACACATACAATTGGCTACCCGGCTATTTGTATAGAACTGCAGAGTTGGACATGGCCCTCTTTGAAGGGTAAGCCAAGATTTTTGCCTTCCTTTGGTAAACCCATTTTTGTTGGCTTTTAGGGTTTTTTAGGCCTCTGAACTAAATGGTACTAATGGAGTGCAGCACTCATTTGGCCACCCACTATAGTAGCCTTCTTACAACATATCTCAGGCTTGGCAAAGCACCCTGTGTGCAGTTTTAACACCTTTTGCTAGGCCTAAACTTTTCCTTTTAAAATTTTGAAGTCACCTCTAAGGTAGGCCCTAACCACACCTAGTGCAGGGTACATGGTATTTAAAAAGTAAGACATGTGGGTTTAAGTTTTACATATCCTGGCAGTGAAAAACTCCTAAAGTCGTTTTTCACTGCAGTAAAGCTATCTCTCTCATTGACTAATACTGCGTTACTTTATTACACTTAATAACTGATACCTTCAGTTTGAGACCAGTTTGATAAATGCCGTTTCCACTCAAATGACTCAAATAAAATCACCTTTAATGGTGAAGTCAGATTTTAAGTTACAATTAAAAAAAAATACCACATCAAGAAAGTTGCAAAAGAAACAATTGATGAACGGAATGCTGAACAATGCAAACATTAAGCCCCAGTCGCAAGGATCTGGGTTTAATCCATCATTTTTTTGCTCACCACGCCACCCCAGTTTGGACCCAGCCATTTGCAAATCAGTCTTGACCCTGTCCCTGATGGGAACAGTCCAGCCCTAACTGCCAAGGTAGGTCCTCCCTGGACCAGAAACACGCATCCTGGGACCAGTTTCGGGACATCACCCCTCATCAGCCAGGCTAGCTTGAATCCAGTGGTGCAGTGAGCACAGGACCCACGCCTGGGCATACCCTTCCCACTTAGGGTGACAAATGCAAAAGAAACAATTGACGGACGGAATGCTGAACAATGCAAACATTCACCTCCAGTCACAAGGATCTGTGTTTAATCCATCATTCTTTTGCTCACCACGCCACCCCAGTTTTGACCCGACCATATGCAAACCAGTCTTTACCCTGTTCCTGATGGGAACAGTCCAGCCCGAACTGCCAAGCTAGGTCCTCCATGGACCGGAAACAAGCATCCTGGGAGGACCTGACCTGGCAGTTCGGGCTGGACTGTTCCCATAGGGAGCAGGATCAAGACTGATTTACATATGGCTGGGTTCAAACTGGAATGGCATGGTGAGCAAACAAAACGATGGATGTAGGCCCAGATCTCTGTCCTGGGGTGAATGTATGACATTGTTCTGCATTCTGTCCATCAATTGTTCTTTTTGCACTTCAAGAAAGTTGGCATTTTTCTGCCCAAATCAACTGTGCCTTTCTGCCAGTGTCCTAGGTCACATAACTGTGAATGGCTCTCCTGTGGTGTTTTGTATATTACTTCTAGACACAGACACAAAAGAGGCCTAGGTGTGTAGGAAGAGGGTATTTCTGACAGGATGGCTGGGGAAGAGTTGTGCTCTGTCCTGATTACACTTCAAAGAACTCTCCCTGCAGCACCCACAAAGGAACCTGACACCAAATCTGCCACTGCCTTTATCAGCTTATACAGTTTAGAGCCACCAGGGAAAGGGGAAGAACTGGCCAGAACCAGTAAAGGGGGTAAAACAGGGGGCTCCCTACATAAAGGCTGGCACCAGCTATAAAAGTGACACTTTCTGAACCTCTCATCAGAAAACACCTGGATCTTTAGAAGATTCAGAAGGACTGCCCTGCTGTCTGAAAAAGCAAGATTAGAACTGCTTGCCTTAAACCCAGGCTCTCCAGAAGTAACTTCAAGCACCAACTGGACCTGCCTGGACCTGCTCAATCCCTGCTGCTGGCCTCTGCTGGAGAGAATCCTGATCCCAAAGAGGTGCCCCCCAAGTCCTGACTCTGTGGCTGGCATAAAAATGTCCTCCCCTAAAGAAAAGGTGATGATACAGAAGTTTTGGGATTCTGGCGACCGTAAAGTGACTTCTTTGCACTGAGAATTGACTGCCTGTGATGACTGCCAATGAAAAGCTTGTGCAGGACCTGCTGTTCACGCTGACAGCAACCATTTGAGATGGCGGACCTGATCCTCACAGCCCTCACAAACCTGAACAGAAGCTTTTCGCATGCCTTGCGAAGGTAACTCTTCAGACCCTCATCCCTATATCTGAACCATGCCCCAGTGTGGTCGGCCTGAGCTTGTCACTTTGCCCTGATCCCAGATGACCGCTAGTGGTGATTTAAGCTTTGTGGACATTTTCTTCCCCTAAAGTTTTAAACACTCATATCTGCAGTTCCACTGATTGAATGTGTTGTATTGGTGTCATTTTATTGATTAAAGTTTACTCTAATTTTCTAAATTGGTTTGGACTTTCTCTTATGCTGTCTTTTCTCTTTATTACTGTTTTAGTGCTGCACAAATACTTTAGATATTGCCTCTAAGTCACAACTGACTGCTTTTATGCCAAGCTGCCGAGGGTTACAAATATGTTTATTTAGTGACTTTGGTGAGTCACCCTGATAAGGATTGTGTTTATTTTTTGAATGGGGCTTTCATCTCTCTAAACTAATAACCCAATTTCTTACACAGAGAATAAAATAAATTGACAAAATATTAGTGTCCTTAGATCAGTATTTCTTGATGTCAATATTCCATATCAATATTTCTAGTCTTCGTTCAACAGTATCTTTTTGGTTTGAGAAATAGCCCAGAGCTGCAAAACCTGTGCTGACCTTTTAAAATGGCAACAGATTATGCAATATGGAATCATGTATTGATGGCTATATGTGACTATATGTATTTATAGAAGTATAAGCAAACTTTAATAGTCAATGAAAGCATGGAATATTGTGGATACTAATTTGTGCTACCCCGATAAATTTGTTTATATATTATGTGAGATATCATGTTTACAAGCACTGGAGAGTATTTTCTTTTGTACCCTGATTATATATTACATTGCAGCCTGCAATCACTCCACAAAAACCTGCCCCCCCGAGGGGGTGTGCCCAAGATAACACCCATGTAACAGCAACCTTGTGGAGCTCCGTCGCACCTGCTCAATTGCCGGCAGACCAGAGGAGCCTAGCCGCCCCAACATCGGCGGTGTAGCGTGGAGGTGACTAGGGGGCATCGGATGAAGTGGTGTAGGCCGCTGGCTCAGATTCTGGGAGCCTTCGTTCAGAGTAGCGTCCTGCCATACCCTTTGTATCCTGCTTCCACCCGGGGGCGGCGGCACTCCACCAGTTGAAGAGACTTGAGTGGCCTATCGAGGAGAAGGCAGCAGTTGGGAGCAACCTGGATGCCAGCCGAGGAGGGAGCGGCTGGCCAGCGCAACCCGAGAGGAGGTCGTGGTGCGGTACAGCCTTCCCGGGGATATAGGTGGTGAGCGAGATAAGGGCCCAGAGAAGACGGAGTGCCCCGGCGGTGGGTGAATGCCCTTACAGAAGGGAAGTTCGAGCCTGCATCAGGGCTTTGAGGGAGGCCGGGCCTGCCATGGAGAAGAGAGAGGCCTACTCTGCCAGCAAAGCCTAAGAAGAGGCGGTGGTGTGGTGGGTCCCTCCCGCAGGCGGCGAGGAGGTGAAGGGCCCAATGAGGACAGAGTGCCCCAGCGGTGAGTGACAGCTTTACAGAGGGCCCGTATGGGGCCTGCACTGAAGCTCAGAGCAGGGCCGGGCCCGCCGTGTAGGAGAGAGAGGCCTACTGGGCTGGGCAACACAGACGGCCCTTCGAGAGCCCCAGCTGGACTGAACGGGAACATGGACATTGTTTGGTTACCCCAACATTGAGGGGCCTCCTAGGAAGAGTGAGGAGAGAGGGAGTGGAGGCCCCGGCCCACCTCTGACTACAGTGGCCCCAGGTGAACAGTGCTGTTCTAGGGATAGGCCTTCACCGGCAGGGCTTTGTGACTTCTGACCCGGGATCCCCTTGTTGACTGGGATCAGTGGGGCCCACGGCAGCTACACAGACTGGGTACTGTATAGCTGGGACCCAGGGCACAGATCTCTGGAATGGAGTCTTCTTTGCCCTCCCTTCCTGGCGGTTCTGGGTCTTGGGTGGAGTGCCTTGCTGGGATCAGCCCCATAAGCTGAACAAGGTAACTACGACTACCTGTTTGTGGAGCCGGCATAGTGCATGCTCCTTCTGACACACCCCACCAGTCCCATCGGGCATGGGCAGGATGGCAACTACCAGGACAAAGAAGGATCCCACTATCAAGGACTTGTTGACTAAAAACCCCCTCAAGCGGACGGAGTCAGCCAGGGACCCGAACTCACCTGCTTGGACCCCGTTTGGGCCAATCAAGGGGCAGGAGGTGGGCGAAGAGGCTCCGGTCATCCACGGCTTCATGGAATCTCTTTTCAGCACCCTAAGAGAGGCTTAAGATAAGGGATGTCAAAGGAGGTAAAGGATCTTCTGCATGAGAAGGGCAACCTGGGGCAGCATGTAAACACAGTGAAAAGGGGCAGCGATGCCAGAGAAGAACAGTTGGAAGCAAAGAGATCCCTGAACTTAGTGACTGCAATGTAGACCTCAACTATTATTTGGAGGATCTAGAGAACATGTCCCAGTGAACTAATATTAGAATTAAGGGCCTTCCATTGCAGGCAGATGCTGGCCGACTAGAGGATTACGTGTTTCGACTCTTCTGTTACATCGTCTCGGAGAAGGCAGAGAAAGAACTCATTCCCGACTGCACGCACAGAGCGGGGTGCCCCTCTGGGGTGCCCGGAACCCAGCAAGATATCCTCACGTGTTTGCACAGTTATCGCCAGAAGGAACTCATCATGAATGCGGTGTGAGAACAGCCCCACGTCACCTTCGAAGGTATAAAAGTGCACCTCTGATAGGACCTCTCCTTCACCACGCTGACGCTGATCTATGAGGTCGGTGACCGAGTTCTTGAGAGACAAAGGAGTTCGATACAGGAGGGGTGACCCCATCTGCCTCATCTTCATCTGGGAGGGAGAGACTCACATAGCCCGCACACCCCAGGAGGCGGCGGCAGTCTTTGGACTGGAGTTTCCTCGCCCTCTCGACGGCTCGATCTCCGAGATGGTCTGAGTCCCAGAGCCATAAGAAACTGAGCAAGCCAACCACAACGGAGAGCCTTTGGGAGAGACCGGCCCTCCTGCAACATCTCACTCGGCGCGACCATTCCCCGGAACTAAAGGCTGAGTGATGAAGTCGGAGATGGCAGTTTTTGCAGCCACTTACCTAGCCCTGATGACAATCGTCTTCCGGTTTTCATCCACACCAGCTCTGTGAATGTTCTTGTTGACAACGGGGCCGGCTGCATGGACCCTGGGACTTCCCAATCCATAGTGAACTTTCGGTGAGGTGCAGCGCAGGCCCTCGGAACCTCTACAACCTCCTGATGTCTGAGATGGATGGCCAACAACATGGACCTGTACTACTTAATCCACTGTTATGCACCAGTTGGTGCTTTTGTTATACATGTTCTACTGATTTGTTTTTCTTACAGGTATCTCCATGCTTCACCAATATGCAACACTGTTCCACATCACCACCCCTTGTGGCAGTGCTGGTGCGCCCCGTCCAGGGTAGAGTCCTTATGGCTGGCCCTCTCCCCTTTTGTCTATGGTGAAGATGCTTAGCATCAAAGGAACATGCCTTAATAACCCAGCAAATACAGTAGTATTGTTGTCACAACTGAAGTCTGTTCACTGCGACATATTTCTTTTACAGGAGATACACTTACTTAGAAAAGACTGGGGCCACATGCTGTCGAAGTGGTTTGACTGACAATTCTTGTCCTCGGGACCCGGAAAAAAAGCTGGGGTAGCAATTCTTCTGTCCACACAATTCCATGGGCAGGTCCTTCAGGCACACTCTGAAGTCACGGGGCCCATGCTATCGGTGCGGTTTTCCCTCCATTACCTTCACAACTGCATGCCTTTAGGCTCCCAATGACCACCAGGAGACCTTTATTCGCCATGCAATTGGGGCTGTTCTTACCTCACCTGATGTCAAATTTCTGATAGTTGGTGATTTTAACTTGGTGCCCAATGCTCCTTTAGTAGACAGGTCTCTTCAACGAGCGGGATCAACAGAGGCATTTTCCACACAGGATCTTCAACAGCTCTCAAACGCGGGCTTGGCTGATGTTTTCCACCCTCTTCTTGCCCGTTGTGACGCGTGCAAATATTGAAGTGGCTTCCATATCGGGCCATTCCCCTATAACACTTGCACTGAACCTACCTAATAGCTGTCTGAGGTCTGGATATGGCATCTCAACCCTAAATTACTATCCTACGAACCTACGACCAAGGAAGTGGAGGGGGGTGATTGTAGAGTATTTGGAAATCAATGATAAACCCCATACCTCGGTAGTGACCCTTTGGGATACTCTCAAAGCAGTCTTGAGGGGGACATACATAGCCATAGCGGCACTTCTTAATGGGGAGAGGAGGACCAAACGCTTACAGCTGGAGACCCAGGTAAAGGAGTTGGAAGAGTAGCAAGGCAGGCGGGTTCCCACAGGGTACGACTCCAACTCACCCTAGCTAGAGAACAGCTCAAGACACTAGATATGGACGTGGCGAAATATGCCCTGCTCCGCACGAAACAAAAATATTATGCAAGGGGGAAACAAAGCCGGGAGGCTTTTGGCAAACAGGCTGCATGTGCAGATTCATGCCCATCGAATCTCTGTTATAGTCGATCAAGCTCAACAATCCCTGACGCAAGGTGAGGACATTGCAACAGAATTTGGTCGGTTCTACGCCACACTGTATGGCGCCGAGCTACTACTCCTGGCAGATTGTTCTGCATATTTGAAACAGGCTCCCTTAATGAAATTGCCAGAACCTACAGCAGCGCTTCTGGAGAAAGACATCACATAGCAGGAGGTCCTCGAGGTGATTGGCAGGCTCAAGCGGGCCAAGGCTCGACGGGTTCATAGCGTCATTCTACAAAACATTTGCTGTGCAGCTGTCCCTTCGTGCTGGCTCGGTTATACAATTCCTTTATCTCTCCGGGTGCTCTCACAGAAACTATGAATTTGGCTATTTTAACGTTCCTGCCTAAACCAGGGACGGACCCCCGGATTGTGCCTCCTATCGCCCCGTATCACTATTGAACATAGATGCGAAGATATTCATGGGGATCCTAGCTAACAGATTGGGGCAGTATATGCCCGTGTTAGTAGACCCTGATCATTCGGGCTTTATGCCCAGGCACACCTGCGGGGATAACACTAAGGGCCAGATGTACGACTCACCAATTTGCAATTCGCAAATTGCGTCGCATTTGCGACTGTCAATTTGCGACTCGCAAATAGGGATGCACAACAGTGTCTCAGACACTGTTTGCGATTCCTAATGGGGTTGCAGATTGCATGCCTCATTAATATTAATGAGGCAGGCGCAATTTGCGACCCATTAGGAATGGCTAGCACTCACAGGGATGGTGGCCTGCTGGGGTCAGCAGACCACCATGTCTATGACTGCTTTTTTAATAAAGCCGTTTTTCTTTTTAAATGCAGCCGTTTTCCTTAAAGGAAAACGGGCTGCATTTAAAAAGAAAAATGAAACTTTTCAGTTTCATTTTTTTAAGGGCAGACAGTGGCCCCTGGGACTACTGCCTGCTCTTAAAAAATATTTTCTCACATACTCACAAAGGGGAAGGGGCCCCTACGGACCCCTTCCCGTTTATGAGTGGTTTACCACCTACTTGAAGTAGGTGGTAAACTGCGAGTGTTTTGCGGCTGCAAATGCGGTTGCAAAACAATAGTACATGGCATGGTGACTCGCTATTAGGAAGGGACGCCCCTTCCTAATAGCGAGAGTCGCAAATGCTATTTTGCGAGTCAGTGACTCGCAAAATAGAATTTGTACATGCCATTTCTCTTTTTTGCGGTCGCAAACAGGAGGATCTCCCATTTGCGGCCGCAAATAAGGGTCTTACATCTGGCCCTAAGTGCTTATTCCACTTAATTGACAAAAACACACGCTCTCAGATCCTCCACATTGTTTTTCTCGATCGATGCTGAAAAAGCATTCAATCGGGTTCACTGGCCCTTTCTGCGACTGGTCTTAGACGCTGTGGGCTTGGGGTCCCGCTTCTATCAATGGATCTAGACCAGCTGCTCAGATTCGGTGGAACTTACCCATGTCAATTGCTTGCTATCCCACCCCTTTCCTATTTCTAGGGGAACGCACCAGGGGTGCCCTCTCTCGCTGCTCCTGTTCGCGCTGTACATGGAACTGCTGGTGGAGCACGTCCAGAGACGTCCCCTTATGGAGGGAATTAGGATGAGAGGCCAACTCAATAAGATAGCGCTGTATGCTGATGATGTGCTATTGGCAATGACCAAGCCTTGCTAATCATTACCCCCTTTGCTAGAGGAACTGGAGCTCTTTGGGAGGGCATCAGGCTTTAAGGTAAATTCCGCCAGATCCCAGGCTCTTAATCTCACCATCCCGCAAGAGGAGCAGGCCTACTTAGCCTCGACCTTTCAGTTTTCATGGGTGACGTAGGGAATTTCTTACCTGGGCATTCAGTTATTCTCCACCATAGAGAAATCGGTGACACACAACTACACATCCCTGCTGGCTACAGCGGGAACCCTGATTCAGTCCTGGCATGAGGTCCCCTCTCTTGGTTGAGGCTCATAGCTGCTATAAAAATGTCCCTACTACCTAAGATCGTATACTTTCATGCAGGCGCTGCTGCTTGAACCGCCTCCTTCTGTACTGAAGAAACTACAATACTCCATACAGACCTTTATCTGGAGGGAAAGCACTCTAGAATGGCTAGGGAGCGTGTAAATCTCCCGATGACTATGGACGGACTGGGCATACCCCACTTATTGCGCTACTACCAGGCAGCCCAGCTGCAGTTTCTGCTGGAATGGCAATGCCCATATACAGAGAAACATTGGTGTTTTCTAGATCAGGCAGTGGCGGGTGTCCATATATGGAAGATCCCGTGGCTCCCGCAAAGACATCGCCCACTGGGAGTGTATACATCTCCGGTAGTTAGAGCTACGGTTGGGGCATGGGATAAAGTCTATGTCCTTAAACATCTCTCCACCCCCATTTCACCACCAACCCCACTTATAGGTAATGCAGACTTCCTCCCGGCACTGCAGGGCATGTCATATTCCTGGCAGCAGGAGGCAAACTGCAAATGCATAGGGGATCTATTCGATGTACAGGGCCTGGTAGAGTTCTCATGGGTTCAAAAGGAGTTTGGGTTGCCTGACACTGAGCGCTGGCACTATGTTGCCATCCGTCACTGGGTGACTCATCCGTCGGTACACCCGCATGTAAGCAAGCCGATCACTTCATTCGAACGATGGCTTCTGTCACGGCGAGACGGCCGACGCTTGCTGTCGGACATTTACATCTTCTTAAAAACTCTGCTAAACCCCTGGCCTCACTGGCCAGAAACCAATGGGATCCGGAGACCGAGCACCAATTTTCAGATACAGAATGGACTGATATTCTACGGTGCTCCCGCACCTCGGCATGTAGCGCCTCCGGAGGGAAACTCTCCTCAAGGTGGTTCACAATTGGAACTATACACCCTCCTGTTTGGGGGAGTGATGATAAATGTTGGCGCCACCGCAATCACTCTGGCACATTATCCCACTTATTATAGCACTGTCATAAATAACATTGCTATTGGTCAGACGTTCTCACAGACATTGACGAACAAGTTACTTACCTTCGGTAACGATGTATCTGTAAGAGACATACATTAGTTATAGATTCCCTATCTTAGAATTACCCCCAGGCGTCAGACTGGATCCGGAGACATTTTTTTGTAGCAGTACCCCGGCGAGTCGGTAGGTGGAGTCGGTCGACTCTGCGTTCGTCGTCGTGGTCGCCGGGATGACATCGCGGTGTCTACTTAGACACCACCCCTGCACGCTGACGTCAGTTATGACACGACTTTCCATGCCAGAAGCGCAGAGCCATGTAAGACACTGACCACAGGTGCACAAAACTAGGGCCCTGTAGCGGAGTCCCTATACCTAGAAGTCAGTTCGCAGACGGGGAGGATGGGTGGGGCGGTAAGGAATCTATAACTAATGTATGTCTCTTACAGATACATCGTTACTGAAGGTAAGTAACTTGTTCATCTGAAAGAGACCATTAGTTATAGATTCCTTACCTTAGAATAGATGCCCCAGCAATACCATCCCCGGGGGTGGGTCTGCGAACTAAGTTCACACCAGGAAGTCCTGGAGAACAGAACGGCCGAAAAAGCCGCCTCTCAGGACTCGGCTGTCCAGGCAGTAATTCTTTGTAAACGTGTGCAGTGATGCCCACGTGGCTGCCTGGCAGATGTCAACCAGCGGAACTCCACGTCCCAAAGCAGTAGTGGCTGCCGTCGCCCTGGTAGAGTGGGTGCGCAACCCTACTGGAGGTTCTTTTTTTGCCAAAGAATAGCAGATCTTGATGCATAGGACAACCCATCGAGAGATGGTACATTTATGCACTGCCCGACCTTTCTTGGCACCCACATAACCCACGAAGAGTTGATCGTCCACCCGGAAAGCTTTAGTGCGGTCAAGGTAGAAGGACAGTGCACATTTTGGGTCCAGATGGTGGAGTCTCTCCTCCTCTGTGGAAGGGTGCAGAGGCGGGAAGAAGGTGGGCAATGTGATGGTCGGACCTATGTGGAAAGAGGTAACCACTTTGGGCAGAAAAGAGGGCCTAGTCTGAAGGACCACTTTGTTCGGATGGACAGCAAGAAAGGGAGGTTTGGAAGACAGAGCCTGAAGCTCACTCACCCTGCGAGCAGAGGTGATGGGAAGCAAGAAGGCAGTCTTAAAAGTAAGACGACATAGAGGACAATTATGTAGCGGCTCAAAGGGAGCACACATAAGATAAGTAAGGACAAGATTCAAGCCCCACTGGGGCATTACGAAAGGAGAAGGAGGAAAGAGATGAGTAATGCCTTTCAAAAATCTATTTACAATAGGGGACTTGAAAAGAGAAGGCTGATCAGGAAGGCGAAGAAAGGCCGAAATGGCTGAAAATAGCCATTAAGAGAAAGAATGAAGAGGAGAACCTCCGAAAGAGGGGCAGAAAGGGGATCCACAGCCTTTGCTGTGTACCATACCACACATTTGTTCCATCTACAGGCGTATACCGTTTTAGTGGAGGGATGCCTGGCTGCCAAGATGATATTACAGACTTCGGGAGGAAGGTCGAAAGCTGCAACTGTCGCCGCTCAATCTACACGCAAGGAGGTGGAGGCTGGGCAGGTTCGGGTGGAGGACAGCCCTGTGCTGCTGCGACAGAAGATCCTCCCGAAGAGGCAGTGTGATCGGAGGATCGATGGCCATACTCAAGAGCTCGGGGTAGCAGACTCTTCATGCCCAGTCCAGAGCCACAAGAATTACTTGGGCCCGGTCACGCCTGATCTTCTTCAGCACTCTGGGTAGAAGTGTTACAGGCGGAAAGGCGTACAGAAGGCCGCAATTCCACTTGCGACGAAAGGCATAGCCGAGCGAGTGCCGCCTTGGAAACTCCAACGCGCAGACCTGCTGACATTGCGCGTTCTCTTCGGTGGCGAATAGATCTAACCGAGGCTCTCCCCACTGTTGAAAGAGACCTTGCACCACCTCCGAGTGAAGACGCCATTTGTGATCCATCATGTACGAGCGGCTGAGTTTGTCCGCACTGGCGTTCAGGGAACCTGCCAGGTGTTGAACCACCAGGGATATGCCCTGATGTTCCAGCCACGACCAAAGGTGAAGAGTCTCTTGACATAGGGTCCATGACCCCACCCCGCCTTGTTTGTTACAGTACCACATGGCGGTGGTGTTGTCCGTGAACACCTGCACTACTCTTCCTTTGACAGAGGGAAGGAATGCCTTCAGTGTAAGACGAATTGCCCACAGCTCCAGAAGGTTGATGTGGAACCCGTACTCCGCCGGAGACCAGAGGCCTCTGATCACCGCCTCCCCCATGTGGTCGCCCCATCCCAGAAGTGAAGCATCCGTCACTACTATAAACTCTGGTTGGGGAAGGGAGAGGGATCTGCCGCTGACCCAGTCCTGGTTCGTGAGCCACCACTGCAACTGACGTGCAGTCCCCTCCGAGATCTGGACGACATCAGAAAGATTCCCCTGATGCTGCGCCCACTGGAACTTCAGGTCCCACTGCAGAACCAGCATATGCCATCTGGCATGATCCACCAGCAGGATGCAGGAGGCCATGAGGCCCAGCAACCTCAGGGTCATTCTCTTTTTAAAAAATATATATATATTTATCCAGTCAATCACAGACCCATAACAACAATTCATGAATCGAATATGAAAAAGAAAAGAAAAGTGGTATACAAATATATTCTTCAGCCTATCGACATATAAATTAGAAAAGTTATAGTTAATGCCAACTATCCGTGTTCATTTCTTCACCTTATGCTTTTATTGTAGTGTCTATAGGTTATTCGATATTTGTATACATTTCTGGATAATGCCTGTCCTAAGGGAATAAAGTTTTTCCCTTTCTTTTGTGTTTCTCATTTATCTACCCATTGTGCAAATTTCGGTGAATCTGGTGATTTCCAATTTTGTAAAATTAACGATCGAGCTATTAGGGGAGCATTAAAAACAAATTGTTTTTGTCGCACAGTTAAAGTTTGGTTTGGGATCCCGAATAAGGTAACTGTAGGATTGGGGTCTATGCTCTGTTTGAGTTGCCTACTAACCGACTGAAAGACCTTAGTCCAATAGTCAGTTAGTTTAGGGCAAGAGAAGCACATATGGAGCCAGTCTCCTCCTTGATGATTACATCTAGGGCAACCTGGTGATATTTCTGGGGATATTTTGTGCAGTTTCTCCAGAGTGTGGTATAGTTGCCATTTGGAGAACAGTGGCATGCGTTTAAAATTTGCCCCGCGTATGGCTTTAATAGACCATTTGTTATAATCATTCCATTCTGCTGCTTCTACATGACAGCCTGTGCTTGCCTGAACTTTTAGAAGAGTTATCGGGACTATTTGATCGTAAATTTGTTGCTGGAGAATGTGAAACCAGTTCCCAATTCCTGTCATTTGTTTGATATATAGTGCATGGGTAATGGTAGCGGGAAGTGAGCCCTCCAGAAGTCGTAGCTTTTGCACTAGACTCAAGATTTGGAGGTAGGAAAATACTAGGGTAGAGACAGTTTCTGTTTTATCTTGTATGATTTGTTTCCATGATTTCATCTCACCCTGTATTACAAGATCTTTTATTTGATGGATTCCCAGCCTTTTCCATATTTTTAAAGTTAATGTATCGATTGTAACTCCTAGTTCCCGACAGTGTATTAATTGAGTTTCTAAATGTAAAGGTGCAAATCGGTATTCTTCCTTCAATTGTTTGTCTATCGTGAACTATATGAGGCGTCTTATATCTATAACGTTTTGGTAGCTTGGGAATTTTGATAAAGGGTTTTAGATCTATATTTTTTTCCAAAAGCATTTGGTGTAGATAAAAATTGGGCCCATGGTCGTGGGTTGATGTTACACGTCCACACCAATCTAGTAGGGCGGCTTGGAAGAATTTTTGGATGTGGGGAAGTCCTAATCCACCTTCTTCAGGGCTCAATTGTAATGTTGTCAATTTTGTGCGTGGTTTCTCTCCTGCCCAAATAAATTTCCGCACTAATCGATCTATTTCTAGGAAGAAGTTATGTGGAACCTTGATAAGACCATTTGAGAAAATAAAAATAAATAGCGGCAGTACCATCATTTTTATTAATGCTACTCTTCCAATTATCAATAGCGGAAGGTTCTGCCAACTATTTAGAATATTCCTTACCTTATTGAGTGTTGTAATATAATTTAGTGCGAAAAGCTGTGAAAAACCGTGTGTGATCCAAATGCCTAAGTATCGAACCAGGTTATTTTTTGCCACTCAAATCTGGAGAGCTTGAGGTAGAAACTGGTCATGGCAATTGAATAATAGGATCTCAGATTTGCTATCATTAATTTTATACCCTCCTAGGTTGGAAAATGTTTTGATTGTGTCAAATGTTTGTTTAATATTTGTTTTTTCTGCCTTGAGATAAAGCATTAGATCGTCTGCAAATAATTTCAATTTGGGGTCCCCTGCTATTGGTGGCTTGATTAAGTGGTTTTGGCGTATCAAATTCGCGAATGGCTCCATGTATAGGGCAAATAAAACGGGCGACATCGGGCAGCCCTGTCGAGTTTCTCTTTGGATCTCAACTATACCCGCAGTGTTGGAGTTGATTATCATTTTGGCTTGGGCTATATCATATAATTTCTTAAGCAAATCTACAAAATCTAGGGGAAAATCGATTTTTTTTAAATTGCAAAGAGAATTTTCCAATTGACCAGATCAAAAGCTTTTTCTGCGTCAATCATAATAATTGCTGCTTTCGTGTTACTATTTGAAAAAAAGTCGATGGCCTGAACTAAAAAGTTTTTGTTATTAGTGATGAATCTTTCTGGTAAAAAGCTGCATTGGTCCTCGTGAACCAAACTTGCAGCGACTAGGGTAATTCTCGTTGCCATAATTTTCGTAAATAGTTGGTAATCATTATTTAATAAACTAATAGGCCGATAAGATCCAGGTATATCCGGGGACTTCCCCTTTTTTAAAAAGCTGACTATCACTGCTTCGACAAATGTCTTTGGTATATGGCAGCCTTCCAGGATGGTAATATGTAAAGAAAGCAATAGATTAGTTATTTGTGGCAAAAATATTTTGTAGAATTCAATGAGTATTCCATCGATGCCATATGCTTTCCCGCTAGGTGTGTTTTTTACAGCCGCTTGAATCTCCATTTCGGAGATTGGTGCTATCAGCTGGGCTTTCTGTGGAGGTATGAGTCGGGGTAGCAAAATTGAATTAAAAAAATTGTCTATTTCCTCTGATGGTGTAGGTATCAACGCTGTGTAAAGTTTATCGTAGTGTGATAAAAAAACTTTATTAATCTCGTCCGTCTGTTGGACATTTCGGCCTGTTTCGCCATCAAAGATAGATTTTATCCTAGCACTATTAAGATTTTTCTTTACAGACCATGCCAGAAGTTTGCCAGCGTGTTCGCTGTCCTCATACCAATTTTGGAAACAGGTTTTTTGATTTATTATTTCCTGATGTTCATAAAAGTCTCGGATTTTTGGGCGAGCCTGGTTTAAATTAAGGGCCGTTGTTTCTGAGTGGAATAGAAGATTAATTCGGCCAGCTCGATCGAAATTCTGCTGGAGAAGTTTAACTAATTCTTTTTTCTCTTTAATAATTCTAGCTGTACGAGAAATTGCCTCCCCTCTAATAAAAGCCTTACAAGAATCCCATACCGCGAAGGGGCTGGCTGTTCCCACGTTTATAGTGGCAAGCTCAATAAGTAATATCTGCATGTTTTTTAATCCAGCCCTCTTCAGTTAGTAGAGTTCTATATAAAATCCATCTGGGTCGCTCCCTTAAGTCGGCTTTTGTCTTGATCTCTATGACTGGGACCGAGCGATCAGAAAAAGGATTGGGAATTGTCCAGGACTCCCCTTTTTCACACTGATGGGAGATTAAAAAGAAATCTATTCTGGATGCTGTATTATATTGTTTTGAAAAACAAGTAAATTCTTTGCAGGCAGTATGGCAGGCCCTTCAAGGATCCACTAGCGCGAAATCCTGAGTCATATTATCTAAGTATTTAGCGGTTAATGGTTTATTTTGGGATTTATTTTTTTGAGAGGAATCTAGTCCTAGATTCTGGATAAAATTAAAGTCTCCTCCGATTATTATAGCACCTTGTAGAGGGATTAATGGATCAGTTATTTTTTCCAGTGCTTGAATTTCATCCTGTATAGGACCATCGTAGCTAATTATATGGAAAGTTTGCTCCCCCAATTTAAATTGCCCATCACCCATCTGGCAAGGGGATTGCTCAAGATCTGGCAGGCTTCTCCTTGATAGTAGCAGGTAGTAAGAATTGTGACCCCCCCCTTACAGCGGCCTCTGCTGAGGCTAAAAAGGCCTGTTTTATCAATTTTGGCCATTTGGGTGCAGCCATGCTTTTTTTTAAATGGGTCTCTTGAAGTAGGATTACATGTGGATGATTAACCATTAGCCATTGAAGTATGGCTTTTAATTTTGTTGTGGTATTGCCTCGGTTGATATTGCATGATATAATACGAAGCATCTGTTGTTCAACAATTTGGACCGGTTATTGTTGTAATCTTATTTTCTATTCTATTGTTTGAACACCTACAGATAGGAAAACTACTCTTGATTGGGGCTGTGATTGTTTTTTTTTTTTTTTTTTTCCTGCTGTCCTCCACCCACCCTAAGGTGCCCCCCTCCATTTATTCTCCCTTCAAACTGGGTCTTGCCCGCCATTGACCCTTGTCCCCCCTATGCCCTGAAACCCTCCCCCTGAGGGTCATTCTCACCGAAATTCGGGATAGAGGCTGAAATATCGGTATCATAGCCCGAATATCCCGCTCGGGAGGATAGACCCGAAACTGCGCTGTTTCCAGAACCACTCAGATGAAAAGCAGCTTCTGAGAGGGAATCAGGTGCGACTTTGGCACGTTGATAGTGAACCCCAGTGAATGCAGGAGGTCTGCTGTAGTCTGGAAGTGGGAGACGACATTCTGGGGCGAGCCGGCCTTCAAAAGCCAGTCGTTGAGATGGGGAAGACTGGAACCCCTGATCTGCGCAGATGAGTTGCAACCACTGCCATCACTTTCGTGAACACCCGAGGGGTGCTGGGGCGCTGGTAAGGCCAAAGGGGAGCACGGTAAACTAAAAATGTTCGTGGCCTACCGTGAACCATAGGAAATGCCGGTGGTGTATAACGGCCCAAGAGACATGCGGTGTTCACCGACCGCAGTCCTAAGCTGGAGGAAGAAAACATCTTCTTCCCAAGATGGTCCAGCTTCTTGGATTCCCTATATGGGGGAGCAGTAGGGAATGCGCCTTTTGAGGATGAGGCTTGGACCACCAAGCTCTCAGGGGTAGGGTGTTGGGAGAGGAAAAGTGGGTCGCCCGGGGCCGGGCGGTGGCGTCGGGTAATGTTCTTGTCCACAGGAGCCCCTTTGCTGGCCTTGGACCAAGTGCCCAGAAGGATGTCGGTGAGGGCTTAATTAAAAGGCAGCAGGGGCTCCGAAGAGGCTGCTGCCGGCCGAAGCACCTCAGTCAGGAGGTTAGTCCTGACAGACACAGTAGGAAGCTCAAGGCCCAAGGCCTCAGCCACCCTACGCAACACCACAGTGTAGGAAGCTCCCTCCTCCGCAGTCATGGTAGGGGGAGAAAGCATACCAAGGTCTGGGGAGGTATCCAGACCACTGGCATCACCCAACTCCTCTCTCCAGTCCTGTTCCTCGAGTTGATCAGCTAGAGGGTCAATAGACCCCCCCCAGTCCTCCTCACCCTCCTCTGGCTCCCACTCAGAGCGGTAGGGAACGCCAGGAACGTCGATCGAAGTCGGTTCGGCGCCATGTCCACATCGGGGGTGAGGATGGGGTCGACACCGGTTGGAGGCACACCCGGCATCGGGGGCGTCATCACCGGGATCGGTGCCGGGGAAGGTACCGTGAGGTCGACCAACACCGATCTGGATCCAGGCCTGGATCCATGGGGGCCCTGCGGCGCCTGGGCCGGAGCCGCCGGCATCGAAGGCCCAGGGCCCCCAGCTGAGTCCGTGGGGCCTGAAGGCACGCCTGCTGAGTCGGGCTGCCCAAAGATACTATGCAGCGCTTCGTAAAATGGATGAAGGTGGGCAGGGGACACTCCGGCACCGGGAAAGGGAGGGAAGCGCGGAGCCGACCCAGCGCGCTCTGAGGAAGGAGCCAGAGAGCATTGATGCTCCGGGTCCCGCGTCGGACGGGGAGAAGGCGAAGAGTGACAATGCTTCTTCGCCTTCTTCTTGTGCTTCGACTTACCCGACGAGTGCGAAGACTTCGATGACGAGTGGTGATGGCTCTGCGACCTGTCCCACGACATTCCCCTTGACCGGGACCTCGAGGGGCGCGGAGCAGACTGCCGGGCCTCCAAAAGTTTCAGGACCGCTTCCGCAAAGATTTCGGGTTCAGGGACTGGCAGTCGGAGCACAACTTCGGGTCGTGGTCATGCTCCAGGCACCAAAGACACACGAGGTGCGGATCCGTGACCAACATCAACTTGTGACAGGAGTCACAAGGCTTGAAACCGGGCCAACGGCTGTACATCCCTCATGCACCAGGAGTCGTAAGACTCAAAAGAAGTCAACAAAAACTTGAAAAAGATTAGTCAAAAAGCAACTAAGGTGCACGCTCTCTCCGGATCTGCGCTGGCTGGTGCGGAAAAAGAAAGAACTGACATCAGCGTGCAGGGGCGGCGTCTAAGTAGACAACGCAACGTCATCCCGGCGACCACGATGCCAACGACAAACGCAGAGTCGACCGACGCCACCTACCCACGCTCAGGGGTACTGCTATGAACATTTTTCTCGGGATCCAGTCTGACGCCTGGGGGTAATTCTAAGGTAAGGAATCTATAACTAATGGTCTCTTTCAGGTCATATGTTTAACACCGAATTGCCCCGCTCCCCCAGATACCTTCTTCTGGGACTTCCCAACGCCTTAACATACCCACTGCAATCCTCTAGGGGGAGGGCCATAACCCTAGCACTGTGTGCAGCGAAAAAGGTTTTGGTGAGATGGGGGACGGATATCATACCCACGCATGCAGATTGGACACACAAACTCTGGGACTTAATCAGTATGGAGAAATTAACAGCGATTGTAGACCATACTTTACAGAGGTTTGAGAAAATGTGGGGCCCTTGTTTGAAATACCTGTCTACTTCATTTCAAGAGCTCTCTTGTCCGATATATTTGTGGGTCCTTCACCTAACACCAGGCACGCCGACTGCTATTTAATACTTCTGCATGGTGGGATGGGGACAGAAGACAGTTTTGTGTAACATTATATCCAAACATGGTATGCTTTATTTTCACTGACTGCATGTTGCAGTTGGACTTTGTTTTTTGTTTCTTCTATTTTCTCTCTTATCTTTCTACTTTGCTGGCCACTGGATGCAGGCAAGGACAACGATGTATTTGTATTCCAAAATAAAAATGTATACAATCCTAAAAAAACTTGCTCTAAAGTCCTTATTAATTTCGAGTTGTGGCATCCAGACACACCTGTATTAATGAAATAACATTGCTGCTCAATTATAATAAGTTATTACATTTGAGATGTAGCGTCATAACGCCTCCTGCAAGATCAAGCAGCCAATGTGAAAGGCTGGCAAAACAGCATAGTGGTAGCTGCAATCTAAGCAACAACAACAAGAACTGGCTGTTGATCTGCTTTTCAAAACTGAATAGTCATCAGCAAAAAGAAGATATTTGTGACAACATGTTTAATTCGTGCATGTTATTGGCCCTTACAGGAAAGATAGACTATTTCTGCATATTTCTACACATTATGAACTACATCATGTTAATCTGATTTGCAATCAAACTGGTTCTAATATCTTCCAGCAACCAATAATTAACTGCTTTTTGAAATTACTTTTATTCTGCATGTGTGCAACCATACTATCTCCTTCATATGAACTTGTGAGACATCAAGGATTTAGGAAATTTGTGGAAAGGGTGATGATGTGTTAGTGTATTAAAAGGAAGAAAATGCCCTCTGTCATATATTAAATGGATATTGCTAGTCACCTCGGAACTCCATGACCTTATAAAGGAACTTGAACATTGAACTCATTACTCTACATGGTCACATAACTCCTTGGAGACTTGCAATATCCTTATAATGTGCGGCAGGGACTAAATTATCCTTTCTATAATGGCAGAAATCATACTTGTGTGGTATAAGGCACATATCCCCTTTGTGAACAAAAACTGGTGCATTGCTGGCATTGCTGTTATCCTTGCAAGTTGTGCAACATAAATGTGTAACTGAAGCTTTCAGAATCAAGTGCGCTATGCTCAATGAACTTTACATCCATGTGGCATTTGAAACGTGTGTTCATTGCTTCGCTTAAAGACGTATTTAGCACACTCTGGCCCTCTCTGACCAATGTTAATAGTGTTCACGCACACAGATTTCTCAGGCACAGGAACACTGCCCCAGATTTTAATGGTGGGAGAATCCAGCAAGTATAAATGCATGAGGCTCTGGTTGAAAGTGAAACCTGTGAGGGTTGCCCTGGCTCCCATCAGGCCCCCTCTTGCAACACGAGGGGAGCACAGAACACCTTTTCTGCCTCACGCCAGCTTCCAATTCCTCATTGATGTCCTCTCCACCCATTGCTCCTACTTCCAGCTCCCATCCCATTCCGGCTCCCCTGATCCCATTTACCATTTGTTCAAATGAGTTATTAAATGGAAGGACCATTTGTTCAGATGAGTTACTAAATGGGAGCACCATTTGTTCAGATGAGGTGAAAGGGAATACAGGCAGAATTGAATCTGGAACACTGGATCTGCATGGCTAATTATCAGGAGATTAAGCGGCAACTGCATTTTACTGCACGGTATCGTGTTTACAGGTACGGAGTTTAAATCCTGCCAGTACTTTGCAACCATTAATCTGGGCCCATTTTAGCAAATAATGCGCAGTAAAGAAGTCGGCAGTAGATCCACCATTTCCAGATTCTATCCACTAGACATTACTCCCCTAGCAGAAATCTTCGCACTCTATAAACTTCCGTTGGAGTAATACATCATCTTCCAACGGAATCAAAAATAAGGGCAGATCTCTGTGTGTAGCGAAAGACATTATGGGGCCTCATTAGGATGGCGGTCAGACTTTTGTCTGTCCTCCATCCCTACGGAAACGGGACCGCCCGACTATCTGTCTGCTGTACCGCCATTGGAATCACGATGCAACCACCTTCAAGGCGGTCGCAATGTGTATCCTTTGTATTGCGCGTGTGCTGCGGGCTGCAGCACACATCCAGGTAAAAAAAATACACATTCTGCATATCCCTGCACTATGTGGCAGGCATCGTGCGGTGCCTACCTCATGGTGCTGGGATATGTAGGGGGGCACCATGGGTGCCCCCCAGGGCACATACCGGAGGCCCAGGGTGGAAGGGGGGCCCGCTAGGGGCCCCCAAAGAGTCACTTTCCACCAGCCTTCTCATGGTGGGTTAACCGCAATGAAATGGCCAGCAGAAATTGACATTGTAATGCCTAAGGCAGTGCCTGAGCACACACCGCCACCATTGTAGGCATTACAGACCGTCCAATGGTCCGACGGGCTGATTAGTGTTGAACGGTCTTTCCGCCCCGACCATCCACCCGCCATCCTAATGTGGCTGGCGGTTTTACATGGTCCAATGGCGGTGGGACCGCCACCGACGGGCTGAGGGTGGCGGTCTCACCACCATCGTAATCAGTCCCTAAGTTAGGAAACACCTGAAACCTGAACCTTTCAGTGTCACCATCAACTGAGATTTTCTACGAGCCTGTGTCAGAAATCAAGCTGTCCTTCCCATGTGCTAGCATTCAGAAGATACTGAAAGGCAACATGCTGCCCTAATCAAAACTCCACAACAAATAAATAGCTGCAAACAGCATTTATTCACTAAACCTGTTTAACAAAAGACGATCACAAAAGAAGGATGCGGATAGGTTTATCATTTCTATGGCACTCTTCACAGATTTAATTATTCATTGGTCCTTTCAGATGCTTAAATGACTCAATCCCATGGTACTTATTTTATTACTTAAGAGGTATGTATGCAAAGCACAGTTACCACTGCCCCGATCTAAATATGTAACTACAGGTTTCACAATAATAACTTACTTCAGCAGACATATTAATTAGATAAGAAAGATATCAAAACACAGTCAAAGGCACAAGAGTTGTGGCATATTCTCCATTAATTAGCACCCACCAGATGTTGGTCCTTACGCATAAATATTAGCTCACAAAATGATCCTTGGTATATCAACTTTAACTATATAAAATGGTAAATCATCCTTACTTGGATATGAAACTGCGACCTTTAGGTTACACAAATATATCTGCATACGGTGATCCCAAGTGACTTAGCAGACTGTATGCAGAGATCCGTCTGAAACCTCAAAGTGTCCAACTAAGCTACAATAGCAAAACATAGTCAAAAGAAGATGTGGTGAGACATATTGTATAATCATAAGGTGCGCCTAGACACTCATTTCACTTAGTGGTACTTTTAATGATAGTTGCTAGTACACCTCAATGGTTCCCACTGCCTCTACTGCAAAAGAAAAACGGAATAAAACTCCCCTATGCACATTCAGTTCCAACAGAAACTGCATCCATACACTGATGAAAATGTGATAAGAAAAAGTAGCGATACACATTCGCTACAAAAAAATCCCTCCTAACACTTCTAACATAGTGGTTAAATATTGCCTGACCGAGTGTTTATATCAACATCAGAATTTTGCAAAGCTGGCCATATTGGAAACTGTGATATGCAAATGTACATGTAGAATTTCGTAAATAAAAAGATGAGACATTTCCACACATTTGCATCTGTGTTCATATTACTCTACTGTGAAAATATGGCAGACACATGAGACGAGGTAGCAGGAGAGGCTTATGAACTTTCCCTTGTGCTCCTGATACTTCACCATTATAGATGTTAGCATTATTTGGTATCGGACTGTGAACAATATTTTATCTAAGTAACACTCTAAGCAATGTCTGGCTCTTTATGTTTTTTTATTGATGACCACTCCTCTGCCCAAACTTATTGTAAGATCGTGTCATGCTGGTGTTGCGAGTGTGTATGTATGTGAGTATGCATGTGGTATTTATATTACACAAACTAGAAAAAAGGCAGCACAGCTCTCTACAGAGGCAAAAACACAGACAATGTGGGATAGGAGGTGTAGATGTGTTTTTTAAGAGTGAAAGTGGACTGTTACTGCATCATAATGTAGTGTCCTTTAAAGAGGTGTGTCTTCAAATGTTTGCTAAATTGGAGCAAGGTTGGGGAAGCCCTGTGGATACAAATATGTCACTCCAGATTGTAGGTACATAGATGGACAAGGCCAGCTGCCTTGTTCTTTATGCACTTCTTCATCTCTAGTCTGATGGGGTCCTTGATGCTTAAATGCCAAGGGTCACCAGAGATGGTGAGTGTGTCAGCCATATAGGCAGGGGTGTGTTAGAACTTAAGGTGGTCTTTGCCCCAACCTTTTGCCTTCCTCCTCCATTTTTCTGACCTTGTTTGTGCTGGCATTACGACTCTGCACACTTTATCACTGCTAACCAGTGCTAAAGTGCATGTGCTCACTCCTCTAAGCATGGTAGTATTGGCTTATCACCAATTGGCAGATTTAATTTACTTTTAAGTCCCTAGTAGGGTGCACTACTTGTACCTGGGACCTGTAAATTAAATACTACTAGTGGACATGCAGCACTGATTGTGCCGCGCATTTAAATAGGCATTTAACCATGTCTCAGGCCTTCCATTGCAGCGCCTGTGTGTGCAGTTTTAAACTGCCATTTCGACCTGGCAAAATAAATCTTTTGCGAGGCCCAAACCTTCCCTTTTTATACTTATAAGTCACCCCTAAGGTAGGACCTGGACAGACCACAGGGCAGGGTGCAGTGTATTTAAAAGGTAGGACAAATACTTTTAAGTTTTACATGCCTTTGTAGTGAAAAACTCTTAAATTAATTTTTCCCCACAGCACGGCCTATCTCTCACATAGGATAACATTAGAGGTGCCTAATTTCATTCTATAAGTGCAATTTCCAAATGGGAAAGATACTTGTTTCATGTTTAGTGTCTCTGGAATCCTAACTTAAAATCCTAGCTTATGTTGAAGTCGGATGTTAAATTGGCATTTTCTTGCTTCAGCCTTTAGGTGCCCTCAACCTGTCTCTGGTCACATGACTGGGTGTAGTTGGCAGTTGGGCTTTGACAATTCCTCCTCGACAGACAAATAAAATGAGAGCTTAGGTGTGACTGGAGGGGCCATCACTGGCAGGATGGGAGGGATGATCATGGCCCAGACTCACAACTGAATAGGCTTAGTCCTGTCTCCACACAAAAGGCTTAACGGCCCTGCATTGTCATTTCAGCCAGCTTGGAGCCAGGCCAGGAGAGTCAGGGAATACCATGCACTTCAAAGACACTGTATAGAAGTATCTCCCACTTTCCAGAACCAGGTCACCAGTGTATTAAAGAAGGACCTCAGACACCACCACTTCAGTATAGTTCTGAACCTGTTGATACTCTGCCAGGAAGAAGAACGACTGTGCTGCTGGATGGACTGACACTATGCTGGGCTGCTACTCTTAGGGAGCTGCTGCCTTGCTGTGCTGATCTACTGCCTGTGGCCCTCTTGCCTGGGGAGGAAGAACTGGACCTGCAACCCATCTTGAACCCAGGCGCCCTGAGTGACTCAAAGGGCTAGTCTGCTAGCCATCAGATCTGAGCCTCAAGGACATAACAGGCTCCCCCAACAGCTCCTGGACCCCAAGAGGTGCCTCTCAGGTCCTGAACCCTTGATCTGGCTCTTGAGTTCCTAAAGTCAAGTTTTTGGGCTGTTCGTGACTTGGAAATGTCCCTTTCACACCAAAACCGCACTGCTTTCACCAAAAATCAGCAAGAGCCACCGCCAGCCCATCACTTCACACAGCAGCATCGACCACTCGCGGGGGACCGCCAGCATGAAGCAACTGCCCATCCATCCGCAGCACCCGGCCTTCTCTTTCCACAATGCCAACCACTGCCCATGATGCTCTCCTCGTGACCCTCTCCAATGCGATCAGGACTCTTGGCACAAAGTGTGAGAAGATATACCTTCAGTTGAACTGATCTGGGACTGTATTCGACCCGTGCTCCATTGCAGTCAGCTTGAACTTTTGACTTTGACCTGATCCAGCAAAACCAGTTAGCCGCGGTTGGCACTTTATGCTTTAAGGCACTATATTGCAGTTTATTCTTTACAAATTCATATCTTCTGGTCTACTAATTAGATTTTTGTTGTTTTGATCTTGTTTTATTTGTTACATTCTGCTCTATTTTTCTAACCTGGTGTGGAATTCTTTTTGAGTGGTTTTCTTTACCGTTTTACTGTTTGAAGTGTTGCACAAATACTTTACACATTGGCTTTAAGTTAAGCCTGACTGCTCAGTAACAAGCCACCAGAGGGAGAGCACAGTCTAATTTAGGGTTTGTTTTGACTTATCCTGACTTCCACATTATTAAATTGAAAGGTGGAACTGCTACTTGCCCTGCTTAGAGGGGGTGTAAAAACTAATACTATCATAAAGGGATGGCATGAAACTTTCTCTAGCTCTATAGACAAAGTCCATCCGACTTGCAATCTCTTTCAGGGAACATTGAAAAAGTAGCAACGTTTACAGAAAATGAGACTAGCACAATCTTTGGTAAATAGTCTACAACCCTGAGTAAGTAAGAAAACTTAATAATTTGCCATATTCATGGGAGAAGACTATTTGTAAGACATTGTATATATAGTGCACTTTACTCATTAAATAACCCAAAATAGAATTGCTAAACATATCATCCTTCGTTTTTGCTCCTGTTTTGACTAAATTCCATACAATTAGCTGTATATTTATCTTACAATACGTCTAAGTCTCTTATTTTTATTGGTTTCATTTAAATATTAAAACAAAAATAATTCTACCAGGAGTAGTTTTCTTTTTTGGAGGATTGGTAATATTTTAAATTCCTCCTCCCAACACTCTACAGTAATCCAAGAGTATACAACTTTTCAGTTATTCTTTAAAATTAAAGGGAGGTTATTTAAGTGCAGTATTAAGCACTGCACCTCCCTTCATACAATCCATCGATTCTTCTACAGCTTTACAGGAATAGTCTTCAAACTTTTCAAATCCCCAATTTAATTGGGAGAAAAATCCCCCAAAACATTAAAAAGGTTTGTAATACAATAGCATAAATATATTAAAACATGAAGTACCTGTGTTAAAAATTATGTAAAGCAAATTCCAGCATAAAACAAAAATGAAAAAAAATCCCAAAAAGAATTAGGCGTCCACAGTGTGTACTATCTGACAACTGACAATCTGTGTAACAGTGAAAAACATACAAAAACAAAACAGTGCAACAGCCCTTTCACTAGATAACTTCCCTTAGACTGTCCTAACAAAATATTACACCTTAATTATTGAAATTTAGCAAATGTAAATTGTACTCACCCCCCAGAACCCAGTTGCATGCCTCCATTCTTCATCATGTTCTCTAACCGATTAAGAAAAATGATGCTGAAACACCAAACATGTCAAACAAAATGGCAGGGATCACTGAAATAAATGAAGGACAATTTCACACAGACTTTGATGAAAAACAGTGAGAAAATATTTTCAAACTCTTTAAATAATGTTTTTATATTGCAATAAGAAATTAAATATATATTAAAAATGCAACTGTGTTCTAAAAATGTTTTAAATAAAATGGTATCTATCATACTATAAATTATAATAAACTTAATAAAAAAATCATTGAAATAAATGTTTTGTGTGAGTTTTATTTTTTCAATAAAATATGTACTAATATCATGTATTTGTTCTTATTAATTGTGTTTAAAATTTTAATTATAAATGTTGAGTTGGTTATTAGATAACATGCTATATTAATATTGAATTTTCTTTTAAAAAATATTACACCTTTTAAATAAATGAATATTTACTTGTTTATTATTTTCACAAATAGACTCTACATTTAATACTCCATTTTTAGTTTTTTTAAATTATTTTAAATAAATATCTGTGTATCATTACTTATTAATGCATCTATTAAATGTTGACAGGCCAAGATGGCCGGCACAGAAATTGCTGCATTTGTTAACCCCGCAAGGCGTTTTTCTATGTTTCTATGTTTACACATGGTGTGCTTTAACCCCTTTGCTGCTAGGCCTCCCCCCCCCCCCCCCCTGTGCTAAGCCTTTTTTGGGCTATTTGGGGTAGTTCGAGCTTAGGCCCCTGTAACTTTTTGACCACAAAAAGTATCCACGCCAAATTTGCGTCCTTTTCTTCCAACATCATGGGGATTCTAAAGGTACCCAGGGTTTGTGGATTCCCCTGGAGGGGACCCAGAAATTAGCCAAAATACAGCTACATTTTTTTTTTTGGGAAAAATGGGAAAAAAGTGCTGCAAATGAAAGCGTCTGGGTTTTTCCCTGCAAATGGTATCAAAAAAGGGTTTGAGGGGCTGAAATCACCATTTTCCCAGATTTTAGGGAATGACAGACTTTTGTCAGAAAATCAAAAAATTTTACACAGTTTTGGCATTTTTTGGGAACATAGCCTATTTTTGCTATTTTTGTGCTTTCAACCTCCTTCCAGTTAATGGTAGAAATGGGTATGAAAGCAATAATGGATCCTGGAAAGCTATACATTTTAGTAAAGTAGACAAAATTCTGAATTCAGCAAGGGGTCATTTGTGTAGATCCTTCAAGGTTTCTTTATAGAAACTAACAGTTAAATATAGGAAAAATTGAAAATTAGTTGAAAAAAACAGCCTTTTGTGTCAACGTTTTCACCTGTAACTTCTTCTAATTAGGACAGCTCTTTGAAAGCAATATACTGTTACATCCGCGGGACCTTACTGCTTGTGGGGATATATAGGACTTGTAGGTTCACCAAGAACCCGACGAACCCAAAACCAAAAACTGAGCAGCGACTTGCAACGTTTTTTTATTATGTACCGGGTATATAGCAATTATTCTCGGAAAATGTATACATGGAAAAATCGGTAAGAAAGACACCTATGTATTTCTGAAATGGGAACAAAATTTCAGAAAAAATTGAGGTTTGCAGGGGATTCTGGGTAAGGAAACGTTGGGGGATCCACGCAAGCCATACCTCCCTGGAATCCCCCGGGTGTCTAGTTTTCAGAAATGTGTAGGTTTGGTAGGTTTCCCTAGATGGCCGCCGAGCACAGGGCCAAAAACCCAGGTGACCACCTTGCAAAACCAGGTTGTTTGGAGATAGGCAATTTTGATGTCGCCTCAATACGTTTTGGGCCCCTGCCTGTCGCGGGTACTTGGGCCTCCCACACGAGTGAGGCACCATTTTTATCGGGAGACCCAGGGGAACGCTGGGTGGTAGGAAATTTGTGTCAGCCCGGTGATGCCACAACTTTCCCACACAAAAATGTGTGAAAAAAGTGACTTTTTCAGAAACATTTGAGGTTTGCAGGGGATTTTGGGTAAGGAAACGTTGGGGGATCCACGCAAGCCATACCTCCCTTGAACCCCCCGGGTGTCTCGTTTTCAGAAATGTGTGGGTTTGGTAGGTTTCCCTAGATGGCCGCCGAGCACGGTGCCAAAAACCCAGGTGACCCCCCTTGCAAAACCAGGTTGTTTTGTGATAGGCAATTTTGATGTCGCCTCACTACGTTTTGGGTCCTTGCCTGTCGCGGGTACTTGGGCCTCCCACCCGAGTGAGGCACCATTTTTATCGGGAGACCCGGGGGAACGCTGGGTGGTAGGAAATTTGTGTCAGCCCAGTGATGCCACAACTTTCCCACACAAAAATGTGTGATAAAAGTGATTTTTTCAGCTAAAATTGAGGTTTGCAGGGGATTCTGGGTAAGGAAACGTTGGGGGATCCACGCAAGCCATACCTCCCTGGAATTCCCCGGGTCTCTAGTTTTCAGAAATGTGTGGGTTTGGTAGGTTTCACGAGATGGCCGCCGAGCACAGGGCCAAAAACCCAGATGACCCCCCTTGAAAAACTAGGTTGTTTGGAGATAGGCAATTTTGATGTCGCCTCAATACGTTTTGGGCCCCTGCCTGTCGCGGGTACTTGGGCCTCCCACATGAGTGAGGCACCATTTTTATCGGGAGCCGCGGGGGAATGCTGGGTGGTAGTGATGCCACAACTTTCCCACACAAAAATGTGTGAAAAAAGTGATTTTTATAAGCTAAAATTGAGGTTTGCAGGGGATTCTGGGTAAGGAAACGTTGGGGGATCCACGCAAGCCATACCTCCCTGGAATCCCCTGGGTGTCTAGTTTTCAGAAATGTGTGGGTTTGGTAGGTTTCCCTAGATGGCCGCCGAGCACAGGGCCAAAAACCCAGGTGACCCCCCTTGCAAAACCATGTTGTTTGGTGATAGGCAATTTTGATGCCGCCTCAATACGTTTTGGGCCCCTGCCTGTCGCGGGTACTTGGGCCTCCCACACGAGTGAGGCACCATTATTATTGAGAGACCCTGGGGAACGCTGCGTGGTAGGAAATTTGTTTCAGCCCGGTGATGCCACTACTTTCTCACACAAAAATGTGTGGAAAAAGTGATTTTTTTCAGCTAAATTTGAGGTTTGCAGGGGATTCTGGGTAAGAAAACGTTGGGGGATCCATGCAAGCCATACCTCCCTGGAATCCCCCGGGTGTCTAGTTTTCAGAAATGGGTGGGTTTGGTAGGTTTCCCTAGCTGGCCGCCGAGCACGGGGCCAAAAACCCAGGTGACCCCCCCTTACAAAACCAGGTTGTTTTGTGATAGGCATTTTTGATGTCGCCTCAGAAGGTTTTGGGCCCTTGCCTGTCACGGGTCCTTGACCCACCCACGCGAGTGAGGTACCATTTCTATTGGGATACTTGGAGAAAGGCGAAGGGGTAGGAAATTTGTTGTTTTTTTCTGCAGCATGAACATTTTGGCACAATATTGCAAGGAAAATGTGACAGACATTTTGAGGTTTGCAGGACATTGTGGGTAAGATAACTTGTTGGGATCCACAAGAGAGACATCACCATGTACTCCCATGGGTGTTTAGTTTACGACAATATCTACAGTTGGTAGGTTATTCTTAGATGGAATGTACACCTTGGCAGAGAGAGCTAAAAAGACAAAGATTACTGCACAGCCATCTATTCCTCAAGCACACACACATACTGGTTGGATTTGGCACGAGGGCGAGTGATGGTTCAGTATATACAATTTTATTAACAAGAGATTTCACAAAAATGAAATGCATTGTCAATAATTGAAAGGACAAAAAACTGAACCAGAGACTCGCAGCTCGTGAGCTGTAAAGCCACGTCAAGGCCCCAACCGCTTTACAGGCCATTCACACACCTTTCATACGTAATACACACAAGACCATTCACACCACCAGGCACGAAACCAACACATTACAACATTCACAAAAAGGGACAAGGTACACTCTGCTTGAGAAAGACAGAAAAGACAAATATTTCTGCACAACCACCTATTCTTCAAGCACACAGACATACTGGTTGGATTTGGCACGAGGGTGAGTGATGGTTCAGTATATACAGTTGTATTAACCAGAGATTTCACAAAAATGAAATGCACTGTTAATAATTGCAAGGACGAGAAACTGAACCATTGACTCACAGCTCGTGAGCTGTAAAGCCACGACAAAAGGCACCAACCGCTTTACAGGCCATTCATACACCTTTCATACGTGTGACACATACAAAACCATTCACACCGCCAGCCGCGGGCCCAGCACATTACAACACTCACACCAGCAGACAGCGCCATTCAAGGGCCCATCACTTTCACACGCCCACATTCCTGACACAGCAACCACACCAGCTCACGGATTGCATGGAGTGGCGTTTAGCTAGCAGTGTGTGTAGTGACCAGCAGCAAGTCACTACTCACACACCGCCAGCCAAGCGCCCGTCCACGCACACCGCCAGCTAAGCACCAGTCCACGCACACCGCCAGCCAAGCGCCAGTCCACGCACACCGCCAGCCACGCGCCTGTCCACGCACACCGCCAGCCAAGCGGCAATCCACGCACACTGCTGGCCAAGCGCCAGTCCACTCACCGCCAGCCAAGCACCAGTCCACGCACGCTGCCAGCCAAGCGCCAGTCCACGCACACCACCAGCCAAGTGCCAGTCCACGCACACTGCCAGCCAAGCGCCCATCCACGCACACCGCCAGCCAAGCGCCAGTCCACTCACCGCCAGCCAAGCGCCAGTCCACGCACATCGCCAGCCAAGCGCCAGTCCACGCACACCGTCATAAATTTTTTTTAAACAAGAAAGAAAACACAAACCAATAGCAACTAAATACAAAACTATAACTACAAAAACAACAGCAGTAACTAAAGACATCATTTTGTTGCCAAATGTTAAACTGAACAACTATATAAAACCATACAGACCAGGCAGTACACTATTAGACTCATGGTTGCTCCCAAAAACTCTTTTGAGTGTGATACAATCTGAAACATGTGGGCACACACAGCCCAGGATTAGAAGGGCAATCGGCACAGTGCATACAACTCTCCTTCCGCACACCTCTTCGCAAGCAGACTCTACATCTCTTACAGGGATTGGTTTTTTTGGGCGTGGGAGGAATTAAATCAGGAAAGTGGCGATCTTTCAATCTAGCCACATCCTCCACCACTCCAACTCTAGGAACACTTTCCTGCTCCACAACAACAAGGCTGCCTATCACAGACTCCTGAAACTGAACAAAAGTCAACTTTGATGCAGGAGAACACTCCTTGTACACAACAAAAGCATTGAAAGTTGCTAAATTGAAGAGATGGATGGCCAACTTCTTATACCAAATGTAAGCCTTACGAATAGCAGTGTAAGGTTCCAACCTCTGATCTACTCTATCAACACCACCCATGTGCTTATTGTAGTCTAAAATGCACACAGGTTTGCGCACTTCTGCAATCTGACCCCAATCAGCCACAGGTGAAGTACTCTCATCATGGATGCTAGTCAGCATGTACACATGCCTCCTGTCCACAAATTTCACAGATAGTAGTTCATCACTACGCAAGGAACTGCACTGTCCCCTCTGAAGGTTTTTGCAAACAAGCTCTTTTTGGATAACCTTTACGGTTAGAGCGGATTGTGCCACAAGCAAAAGTGTCCACTTTGAACAATTCCTTAAACAATTGCACAGCAGTGTAGAAGTTATCAAGGTACAAATGGTGGCCTCTGTTAAACAGTCCTCTAGCAAGATCCCACACAATTTTCTCTGAAACTTCAAAAGTGGACGGACAACCAGGGGGGTCAATAGTGGAATCCCTACCAGTGTACACCCGGAAATTATAGACATATCCTGTCCTACTCTCAGACAACATATACAGCTTAATTCCATAACGTGCCCTCTTGCTAGGAATGTACTGTCTAAAAACCAAACGACCCTTGAACAGGACCAAAGACTTATCAATAGCTATTTCTTTCCCTGGAATATAGATCTCTGAAAATCGATCTACAAAGTGATCAAGAACAGGTCGAATTTTAAAAAGATGGTCACAATCAGGGTGATCGTCTGGCAACGCCGAAGCATTATCAACAAAATGCAGCATCCGAAGCAGAAGCAAATATCGATCACGACTTGCAGGAAATATGGCCGTTGCCATCACTGGACTAGTAGACCAATATGAAGCAATGGACGGCTTCCTTATCAAACCCATCAAAAAAGTCAAACCCAAAAACTTCTTCATCTCATCCAGATTTGTGGGAGTCCACCGAGTAACTCTAGAGTAGGGCCTAAGTCTTTCACTGTTGTCCCACGAATACTGTTCTGCAAACAAATTAGTCTGCTCAACAATCTCAGCCAAAAACACATCATCCATAAACAACTGAAAAAACTGTATAGGCAAAACATTTTCACAATTCACTCTACACCCTGCATCACCAGTAAAGGCAGGCAACACCGGCTGCACCATGTTTGGATCAACCCAGAGTCCAGCACTTCCAGTAGGAAGCCTAGCAGCCTGAGGCTGCAATCCAGATGTCTCTTGCTGCACCATCGGCACATCAGTGTCCTCCTCTAAAACAGGCACTTCATCCGCACTGAGAGTAGCTTCATCCGCACTGACAGTAGATTCATCATCTGATGATTCCATGTGGAGAGACAACTCACTGCCTGAATCTTCCCCTCCCTCCTCTCCCTCAGACGCACTGTCAGTCTCATAATCCTGCTCAGAGGAAGATTCAAAAAGCATACCAACCACCTGCTGAGCAGTAATTCTGCTGCTAGCCATAATCCTTACTAACAAAGGTAACGTGTCAAACAAGTCAACAAACACTTTGTAGAAAAACTAATAACCAAAATGTGGCTTTATCACAAAGACCTATATACTCCAAAACTATACCACTCACTTGTCAGAAGAAGATAGACTCACCACCTACTCTGCACAGACACAGCAAGGACCAACAATATCCCACTAAAAAAGAAAAAGAAAAGAAAATTACACATAAGACAATGCAAAAGACATCGCAAAGAATTTCACCCTCCAAAAACAAACTAAATATGCTGCTGTTTTGACTCCACTTACTAAAAATTCACTCGTGCATGATAATAATACTCATTTGGAGTAAACGTAACAAAAAAAGTTTTACTTACCAAACAAATGCAACTACGCAAAACTGCAGAAACAGCAAACAAGAACACAAAGCACTAGAAAAAAAGGAGAAATAAAACATTACAATCACATATGCAAATAATGAACCAGTCCACACACAATCTACCAGCCAAGATGGCGGGTAGGTGGGCCTAAAAGCAAAAGGCCGACCCCAAGGGGTCAGAAACAGCTGAAATATTCAACACCATAAAGGGGAGCGACCCTTGTCCATGGGGCCGCTCCCCACAATCATCTATATAAAAAATCCCCGGTGGCCTAGTGGGCCATCTGAAATCATTTTGGGCCAACCCCCCCCTCAGTGGGGCAGAAACGGCCAGACTAAATTTCCCTTGCCCAAGGGGCCCAAAAAACTAAAACAAAAAAATTGCTGGTGGCCCAGTGGTCCATCTATAATTCATTTGCGCCGATCTGCCACACCCCCCCGGGGGCAGAAACGGCCAAATAATATGTCCTCCCAAAGGGGAGCGACCCTTGCCCAAGGGGCCGCTCCCCGCATGCATTACAAAAAAATAAACTAAAACAAAAAAATCTATGGTGGCCCAGTGGGCCATCTACAAAAACGAGTGGGGCCGATCTTCCCCCCCAGGGGGGCAAAAATGGCCACACAATATGTACCCCAAAGGGGAGCGACCCTTGCCCAAGGGGCCGCTCCCCGCATGCACTACAAACTGGAAAAAAACAAACTAAAACAATAAAAATCCCTGGTGGCCCAGTGGGCAATATAAAAAAATATTTGGGCCGATCTGCCCCCCCCCACGGGGCAGAAACGGCCAAAGAATATTTCCCCCAAGGGGAGCGACCCTTGCCCAAGGGGCCGCTCCCCGCATGCATTACAACAAAAGAAACAAAACAAAAAAAATCTATGGTGGCCCAGTGGGCCATCTACAAAAAAGAGTTAGGCCGATCTGCCACCCCATGGGAGCAGAAATGGCCAAACAATATGTCCCCCTAAGGGGAGCGACCCTTGCCCAAGGGGCCGCTCCCCGAATTGATTGCATAAATTGAAAATAATAAACTAAAATAAAAAAATCCCTGGTGTCTAGTGGGCATTCCTGCTGCACGATCGAGCGATCGTGCAGCAGGAATGCTCAAAGAGACATCGGGGGAAAGGAAAACCCTTTCCTTTCCCCCGATGCCTCTTTGTTTGAAAAAAAAAAACCCTCCCCGAGGAGAAACTCACCTTCTCCTCCTGGACGCACTGGAAGCAAATGGCTTCCAGCGCGTCCAGTTTCATCTGATGATGTCGGCGTGCAATGCGCGCTGACGTCATTAGATGACGTGGAGGAGGGGGCGGGGGGGTTCGGGGGGCAGCAGAAGGCCTTCCGCTGTCCTCCCCAGTGGGGGCAGCAAGATCGGCGATTCACGGGGGGAGCGCCAGCTCTCCCCCCGAGAGTGGGTGCCAGGATGGCCGGGAGCCGTCATGAGCACACGCCCACCGTGCTTCATGACGGCTCCCGGCCGTCCACAGCATTGAAGGTGTTAAAGCCAAAGAGAAAAAACAACATGTCACCCGTGATCAAGGCATCTGGCATGCCGAAATGCATAGGGTGTTTTCTCCTTTCCACATGCTGTCTGTGGGATTGGAATAACTGAATACATTTTGAGTTGACACACTTTGTCGGAGAGCGTGTTTCTCTCTTGTAATTGGGAGAGGAGTGTTGTACAAATATGCGTGGGTTGCTTCACCTGAATGTGCACCACCACCGACAGGGCTTTTGGGGCAGGAGGCCCTTGGGATTGATATATCCATATCTATATTAACCCCGGGCAGAGACCTCCGCTCTGCCAGCGGAGTTTGCGGAGTTTTGCCAAATCTGCGCTCCATTGAGAATGCGGGGTTAAGGCAAAACTGCGACTCCGCAGTGGAGCAGAGTTATCCGGCCCCTGCCCACGTCCACAAGCAGTAAAAAAAAGCGCATGCGCAGTCCTTCCAAGACGTACATCGTAACGGGTTGCGTGGACGGCGAGGACGAGGAGGATAGAGAGACCACGGCGAGGAGGAAAGCAGCCCGGAGACGCCACAGCAGGTGTGTGCTTTTTTTATTGCTTTTAAAATTTTAAATAGGGAGGGTGGAGGGGAGCGGAGCAGGGTTTTTTTCCAACTCCCTAGAACTCCGCGTAGTGGCACTCCGCCTGGGCTTAATCTATATCTATATAATATCTATATCTATAGATATATATATAGAGAGATAGATAGATAGATAGATAGATAGATAGATAGATAGATAGATCTATTTATCTATATATCTATCTATATATGTGTATATATATATATATATATATATATATATATATATATATATATATATATATATATAAATATATATATATATAGTTGGTAAAGAAATATAAAATTGATTAAAAAGAAGTGGGTTATTTAAGTGAAAGTATATATGATATTTATAGGAACTAATAAGTCTCAATATGCATGTTCCGTATAGGGAAGGTTTTTAGGCACTAAATATTGAAAGTGGTAGGTGGTAATTTTAACATCCTAAATTAAGAATCATCAATTGTTATACAATTAGTGCATTCACACAGAAGACTTTTTTAAAAATAGAGTGTAAATAGATGTTTTTTTACAAAAAATGTATATCCACCTTTATATTTATTTATTTATTTATAAAGAGTGCATATTTATTCATCTATTCATACGGACATTGAGACAATTTTACAATTTTACATCCACTGCAGTGTACAATAATGAAATTGGTTGCCTGTTATAACTAAAACTCAAATCATTCAGGCTGTTGCCAACATGAGGTGAGACTGTTAACGGTGTTTATGGCATTGCATCAGTCAGCCTGTATACTTAAAAAATGCAAGAGTATCGGCGTCTCGCCATCAGTGTTTTAAGCCGAAACGTTTTTGATGTGGTAGCAATAAAGATCGTTTCAACATAAGATCACCTGGTGTGTCATCGCCGTCCTTGGAGGCTTTTGAGGTGGAAGGAAGCAATACGTACGGATCGTGCTGAATCCGTGTGGGAGACACACCTTTCGGTTTGGAGCTTGGCAGAAGTCAGCAAGCTGTGGATGTGAAGGTGTTCAACCTGCCAAGCCCCTGCAACATGATTTAAATGTGGCTAGCAATGGTAGCACTGGCAGTGGGACTTCATAACTGGTGAGTCGGAGGACTCCCGGGGACCAGATAACCACCCAGGTAAGACTACTGGCGGAAACAGGAGTGGGAGAAGGGAGAACCACTGATACAGTAGACGGCCCATGACATGAGTGAGAGCATATTGTATGCTCGAAAGGAGATATGTCGACCAAAGAGATGCTAGAGTGGGAGGAGGCCACTTTGAAAATGTTTAATGAAGAATTGATGACAGAAATGGGTGCAACAAGAAGCAACAGTGTGCAGACAACAGGAGGTGATCTAAACCAAAAATTAAAATGACTCGAGAGGACTATCCAAATGGTGGGAGTCAAGGTCATTACAGTGATATCTCGAAGTAGGACGGATCCCACGAGTTTTAAAAATCTTAGAGGCTCCTAACTATGAAGATCCAAATCCAGATTTGTTGCGCAAATGGGCAAGCAATAATAATGAGTCCACAAAAGGAATGCTTGGGACGCTAATTAAATATGCGGATATTGACAGAGCAAAACACTGGAGGAAATGGATAAACTGCATGAAATCCTGGCCAAAGAAGAAGATCAGGAGATGATTAAAAAATTATTTGCCCTTATGAAAGAGAGACTTACAAAATTGGAGGGAACAATTAAGGCCAGAAAAAAAAAAAAAGGTTCCTGCATGATAAAATCGACTATGAGAAAGGACAAAGTTCTCAAGGGAGTATGAAGACATTCGCAGGCAGCACCTTTCTGAAGCCACTGCAGTGGGGCAAGAGAATTGGTCCGAGCTAAGCAGTATATTCAGCTCAGAGGTGGATACTGACCTGGAAGAGGCAGCAGGTACAGTGCAACAACAGAAAGGTGCAATCCATTAAGTCATTGAAAAGCTGGATTTTTTAAGGCAGAACAGGCAGTTCAACCTCCGCCCAAGACAGTTTCAACAAAAAATCAAGCCACTAAAAGGAAGGGGTAAAGGCGTAAGAGGCGGAGGGGTGCAAGAAAAAAGAAACAAAAATCAAATAAAGGAGAAGACGGACAAATGGGCCAAGAAATAGAGGAGCCAATGCCCGAAACAGAAAATTATAGCACTAATCTCACTGATATTACATTGACAACCAAATAAATTAACATTTTAAAGCTTGGACTCTCTTTCTGCCCAAAGCAAAATATGGACTATGCACAGACAAGGATTGATCAGTTCAAATTGGTTAGGTCCATGAAATTAAAGACGTTTTTCATGACCCAGCCGAAGAAAAACAAAGTGAAAACGACAACAAATTAGGTGGATTATCAAAATGTATTACAAGTTGATGACATAAATATGATGATAGAACTTCGAGAATTGGAATTGGCAAATGAGGGCATTGAAGCACAACTGAATGAAGAAATCCTAGTTGGAGAACAGGGACTAGAAACATGTGGCAATGTTCAGACGAACTTTAAACCAAAAACCAAATTTGTTCCACTGATGGTCCATGACTCGAATGACATCTTCAACGACTTAGTCACCAATGAATTAAAGAATCTTCATGGTGAAAGTAATAGAAGGAATGCATACAGCTAACAAGAGAAAGATTACCGTGACTGAATGAATACATTGCAAATGAAAGCTGAATGTTTGGCTATGAAATCTGATTAAGGTGTCAATTTAATTTTGTGGGAAAAGTAGAAGTATCTGGATGAAGCTTACAGATAGCTGAATGATGAGGAGTGTTACAGTTGTGTCACTAAGGAGATTATGGAAAGGTATTTTGTAAAACTGTACTCAGATTTAAAATCTTGTAGGGATTAGGGCCTTTTAAGTCAGGACCAATACTTATTTTTGAAAAAAGATCACCCAGTAACACCAGTGTTCTATTTGATACCAAAAACCCAGGGCGTTCCATAATATCTGCCATAGGCAGCTATTTGGAAAATGTATCAAAGTATGTCGATCATGTCTTAGATGATTTTGTGAAAAATCTCCTGTTGCACATTCAGGATACAGGCAACTTTTTGCTGAGAATATATGATCTCCAATTGGAGGCAGAGTTTGTTTCTTTTTTGTTTGCTTTATGTAGCGTAAGCTAGACCCAAATGTTTTAGAGAGCTTTACATGCGCGCCAGTTGCGTTACAGACAGGCACATTCATTTTTTGTTAGGCACAGGGAGATTAAGTGATTTGCCCAGTATCACAGGATGTTGAGCATCCCTGCCGAGACTCAAACCCGGTTCCCCAGCTTCGAGGTCGACCACTCTTAGCCATTAGGCCACATCCTCTCTCTTATCTTATCTCTTAATAACAGTTGATGTCACCTCACTCTATACAAGCATTCAACACAGTGATGGAATGAAAGCAGTGAGGCATTTTCTTGGCACTAGATCATCACATCTGTGGCAGCATTCCAAAATGCTATTAGCAATGATAGACACCTGCCTCAACAGTAACTTATTTTTTTTAAGGGGGAACTGTTTCAACAGACACGAGGCACTATGATGGGCACCAGCTTCTCCCTCAGTTATGAGCTAGTGGGAGGAGCAGGTGTTCGTGCCAAGTACCTAGAAGAGTGGGAGGAACATGTTGTTCGCTGGAGTCAAATTATAGATGATCTTTTTATCATATGGAAAGGACAGAGGAGAGTGCCATATTTCTTCTGCATAGAATAAAGGTCAACAACCTTTATTTACATTTCACTAGTACAGTGAGTTTTATAGATGTGAATTGCCTAGATTTTATAGTCTAAGCTCCAGGGAAAAGGCTAGAAACGAACCTCTTTAGGAAACCCACAGCTGGAAATATACGGTTGCACTAGACCAGTTTCCACCCATGCAATCTAATTGAAAGTATCCCCTATGGGGAATGCCTAAGGGTCAGACGCAATTGCAGTGATAAAGTAGAAAAAGAGAAGGCAGTCAATGACCTGAGAAAGAGATTCAGAGCCTGGTGTTACACAGAAGACTAAATTCAGACCTATATCTCAAAAGCTATGTCTAAATCCAGAGAAAAAGTTCTATTTAAACTCAAAGAGAGAGTGAAACGTAAGGACTTTGACTCCCACTTTAGGCTTATTACCACCTTTAATACACAAGATGCAGCAATAAGAGTCATTATGCATAGGTGCTGGCACCTGATCAGGAATGACCTCATATTGAGTACTGCAGCTCCACGCAAGCCGGGTATCACTTTCAGGCGAGCTAGATCAATGAGACAGGATCTGGTGACCAGCAGTTCCAAGAACAGGAAAGAGGTGAAAACAACATGGCTATCAACTAAAAAGGGCTTTTAGAAATGTGGGAGATGTAAGGCATGTCAACATGGGAAGAGTACAACACAATATATCTCCCCACTCATGACTCAGACTAAATTCATCAAAGGGCAGTAAGATTGTAAAACCGAGTATGCTGTGTATTTACTGAGGTGCCAATACAATTTGGCATACATAGGTAGTACTATTCTACCAGTACACAAGAGAGTCATTCAACATCTCAGGGCCATAAAAAATTGCAATCAGGGCTACCCAGTAGCAAGACATTTTGAGGAATGCCATAATGGTGAGGTGAAAGGGCTAACCTATTTTGTACTGAATGCTGTTCCAGTAAATGTGCGAGAAGGAGATAGAGAAAGGAAGTTAAGGTAACTGGAGTCAAGATATATCATTGAATAAACACTAAGACTCCATGGTGCTTTAACATGGAAGACGATCTGTACACTCATTTGTGATGGTATATGAGTAATTAGAAGCATTGACACTTTGTGAAGGGCCTCCAACCTGCTATAAGCAGAACTTCAATTTTTAACAATTTTAAAAGGTTTTAGATAGAAGTGAATTGAGCCCTAACACAAAGATGCAATGGGAAAGGATGATATCAATCCACTTTATAGGTGATGTGATTAAATGCAATCTTGGCGGAGTCAATTCTAGTTGTAATAGATTTAATTGCCAATCATTCAAGTACAGCAACTGTTGCCCACTTGGACTCAATGGTTGGTAAAGAAATATAAAAGTGATTAAAAAGATGTGGGGTATAAGTGAAAGTATATATGATATTTATAGGAACTAATAAGTCTAAATATGCATGTTCTGTATAGGGAAGGTTTTTAGGCACTAAATATTAAATGTGGGAGGTGGTAATTTTAACACCTTAAATTATGAATCATCAATTGTTATACAATTAGTGCATTTACACAGAAGACATTTTTACAAATAGTGTGTACATAGATGATTTTTGCAAAGAATGTATATCCATCTTTATATTTATTTATTTATAAAGAGTGCCTTTTTATTTATCTATTTATTCGGACATGGATACAATTTTACAATTTTACATCCACTGCATTGTACATTAATGAAATTGATTGCCTGTTCTAACTAAAACTCAAATCCGTCAGGCTGTTGCTAACATGAGCTGAGTCTCTTAACGGTGTTTATGGCATTGCGTCAGTTAGCGTGTAAATGTAAATATGCAAGAGTATCGGCGTCTCGCCATCGGTAAACAAGGCTGAGTTTAAGCTGTAACCCATTTGATGTAGTTGCAACACCTCAACAGGGCGGCCTCGGCGCACGGGGATGGAGTTCCCCGCCTACATCCAACCATCCTTCTTTGCCACAACAAAGACGCGCGCCGCACACCAGACCTTCAGGATGACGAATGCTTTATTATCAAACAGCAGTTTGGCATTTGGCTTTCAAGTCCATAAACCTTTCTTTCCTGATGAGTTTAAGCTTCCTCCAGCCTTGATCACAGGTGGGCCATCAATGTGTTAGGAGTAAAGTCACATGACCTTTATACGTCATCTTGAACTACTAAATTCTCAAATGTAGTTCTATATTACTGCAATGCCCAGAATGCACCATTTTCGAAAGCGGAATCTCCATTTTTCTGTAACTACTGCAAGTCAGTTTCCCTTTTACAATACTTATTTTGGGGACATTGCAATTTTACTTTCATATGTGAGAGCTTTCGATGTGCCAATGATCTGAATTTAAATGATGCCTTATTTTCCATGCTTGTTAACTTTATTCAGCATTCTTATCCCTCGAATCCATCATGATGGAAACAGTGTTCCTTCATGTTCCCTTGCCTCGCTTCACCTTCAAATAAACTGTTGGGTCAGCCGCGTACTTTTCCAACCTGGTGTATTCGGCGGGCGGGTCGGGCTCCCTCATTCAAAACAAATCCCAATTACTCCGTGTCTGAGCCCATACCTCCACAGGGCGGCCTCGGCGCACCGGGACGGAGTTCCCCGCCTACATCCAACCATCCTTCCTTGTCACAACAAAGAAGCGCGCCGCACACCAGACCTTCAGGATGACGGATGCCTTATTATGAAACAGCAGTTTGGCATTTGGCTTTCAAGTCCATAAACCTTCCTTTCCTGACGCGTTTCGGCTTCCTCCAGCCTTGATCACAGGTGGGCCATCAATGTGTTAGCAGTGAAGTCACATAACTTTTATATGTCATCTTGAACTATTAAATTCTCCCATGTAGTTCTATATTACTGCAATGCCCGGAATGCACCATTTTCGAAAGCAGAATCTCCGTTTTTCTGTAATTACTGCAAGTCAGTTTCCCTTTAGCAATCCTTATTTTGGGGACATTGCAATTTTACTTTCATATGTGGGAGATTTCGATGTGCAAATTATTTGAATTTAAAGGATGCCTTATTTTCCATGCTTGTTAACTTTATTCAGCATTCTTATCCCTTGAATCCATCATGATGGAAACAGTGTTCCTTCATGTTCCCTTGCCTCGCTTCACCTTCAAATAAACTGTTGAGTCAGTCCCGTACTTTTCAAACCTGGTGTATTGGGCGGGCGGGTCGGGCTCTCTCATTCAAAACAAATCCCAATTACTCCGTGTCAGAGCCCATACCTCCACAGGGTGGCCTCGGCGCACGGGGACAGAGTTCCCCGCCTACATCCAACCATCCTTCCTTGTCACAACAAAGAAGCGCGCCGCACACCAGACCTTCAGGATGACGGATGCTTTATTATCAAACCGCAGTTTGGCATTTGGCTTTCAAGTCCATAAACCTTCCTTTCCTGACGCGTTTCGGCTTCCTCCAGCCTTGATCACAGGTGGGCCATCAATGTGTTAGCAGTGAAGTCACATGACTTTTATACGTCATCTTGAACTACTAAATTCTCCCATGTAGTTCTATATTACTGCAATGCCCAGAATCCACCATTTTCGAAAGCGGAATCTCCGTGTTTCTGTAGTTACTGCAAGTCAGTTTCCCTTTAACAATCCTTATTTTGGGGACATTGCAATGTTACTTTCATATGTGAGAGCTATGAATGCAAATTATCTCAAAAGCTATGACTAAATCCAGAGAACAAGTTCTATTTAAACTCAAAGAGAGAGTGAAACGTAAGGACTTTGACTCCCACTTTAGGCTTATTACCACCTTTAATACACAAGTTGCAGCAATAAGAGTCATAATGCATAGGTGCTGGCACCTGATCAGGAATGACCTCATATTGAGTACTGCAGCTCCACGCAAGCCGGGTATCACTTTCAGGCGAGCTAGATCAATGAGACAGGATCTGGTGAGCAGCAGCTCCAAGAACAGGAAAGAGGTGAAAACAACATGGCTGTCAACTAAAAAGGGCTTTTAGAAATGTGGGAGATGTAAAGCATGTCAACATGGGAAGAGTACAACACAATATATCTCCCCACTCATGACTCACACTAAATTCATCAAAGGGCAGAAAGATTGTAAAACCGAGTATGCTGTGTATTTACTGAGGTGCCCATGCCATTTGCCATACATAGGTTGTACTATTCTACCAGTACACAAGAGAGTCACTCAACATCTCAGGGCCATAAAAAAATCGCAATCAGGGCTACCCAGTAGCAAGACATTTTGAGGAATGCCATAATGGTGAGGTGAAATGGCTAACCTATTTTGTACTGACTGCTGTTCCAGTAAATGTGCGAGAAGGAGATAGGAAAGGAAGTTAAGGTAACTGGAGTCAAGATATATCATTGAATAAACACTAAGACTCCATGGTGCTTTAACATGGAAGACGATCTGTACACTCATTTGTGATGGTATATGAGTAATTAGAAGCATTGACACTTTGTGAAGGGGCCTCCAACCTGCTATAAGCAGAACTTCAATTTTTAACAATTTTAAAAGGTTTTTAGATAGAAGTGAATTGAGCCCTAACACAAAGATGCAATGGGAAAGGATGATATCAATCCACTTTATAGGTGATGTGATTAAATGCAATCTTGGCGGAGTCAATTCTAGTTGTAATAGATTTAATTGGCAATCATTCAAGTACAGCAACTGTTGCCCACTTGGACTCAATGGTTGGTAAAGAAATATAAAAGTGATTAAAAAGATGTGGGGTATAAGTGAAAGTATATATGATATTTATAGGAACTAATAAGTCTAAATATGCATGTTCTGTATAGGGAAGGTTTTTAGGCACTAAATATAAAATGTGGGAGGTGGTAATTTTAACACCTTAAATTATGAATCATCAATTGTTATACAATTAGTGCATTTACACAGAAGGCATCTTTACAAATAGTGTGTACATAGATGATTTTTGCAAAGAATGCATATCCATCTTTATATTTATTTATTTATAAAGAGTGCCTTTTTATTTATCTATTTATTCGGACATGGATACAATTTTACAATTGTACATCCACTGCAGTGTACATTAATGAAATTGATTGCCTGTTCTAACTAAAACTCAAATCCGTCAGGCTGTTGCTAACATGAGCTGAGTCTCTTTGCTGTGTTTATGGCATTGCGTCAGTCAGCGTGTGTATGTAAATATGCAAGAGTATCGGCGTCTCGCCATCAGTAAACAAGGCTGAGTTTAAGCTGAAACGCATTTGATGTGGTTGCAATAAAGATGGTTTCAACATAAGCTGACCCAGAGTGTCGTCGCCGTCCTTTAAGACTTTCGGGGGGAAGGAAGCAAATTAAATATATATTTCAACTGTTAACTGGGGTTAACAATCACGGCTGCTCACTGTAGCAAGAATCGGCACTACGAGAACCATCGGGCCACAGTTGTGGCCACGCCCACTGAGGCGGAGTCAAAGAGTACAAAGATGGTGCCAGGAAAGTGCTGTGGTGTTAGCCTTGGGAAGTCCGTTGCCCTTTGATGAAGTGTGGAAGACACGAAACGCGTCGGCTGGACTAGATGTTGTGAGGCACGGCGGCTGATCCTCGTTGTACCCCTCAGCAATAAATGTTGGCAAAAGAACTTACCTGTTGTGGGCTCTCTTTAAACAGGCAACTTTGGTTTGGATATATATATATGTATATATATATATTTTCACTGAAAAAACCATAGGTTTCAGGGACGTTATAGTTACTTGCACATTTCACTCGTACAAAACCATAGAAATTCGGCCGTTATAGTTAGTTGAGCTAAGTATAACTCACGCCCCCACAATGCACTGCTGATGACATCACATATTACATCATTCATGACACGGTCAGTGACATCACTGATGACATCTCAAATGACATCACTGATGACATCACTGATGACATCATCCACGTGAAAATCTGATGCACCTCCTCATACCTTAATAAAACATTTGATACACCCATTCTAAAATACAGACTACCACTTTTGAAACAATACAGACACCAATACCAGTTACTACATACGCAGGCACTGATTCCTAGGTCTACACCCACATCCACTCATTCACCCATAAAGTCACTCATACATGCAGTGACTCATCAACACAACACTATTATAGGCACTCATACACCTATACAAACACTCACACACCACCACTCATCCAGAGTTACTCACACATCTAGTCAGTCATGCAAAGAATCAATCACACTTCTATTTACTCAGCTATACAGTTATACACACACAACCTCACTTATTCATAGTGATATTAACATATACTTACTCTCTTTTACAATCACTGATACAAGTACACACTCATCCATACAGCACTCTCACAATCACTGACTCTCACGTATAGTCATTTATATACTCCAACTCTCTCATGCACTGCGTTTTACATATGTAGTTACTTGGACATGTAGCACTGAGATATCCATTCACTCACCAACACACCCATACACACACTCACCCACCCATACAGCTGTTTCCACATGCACTCTTGAACCCATACACCCAGTGAATAAAGAACTCGCACATCTATGCACAAAGTCACACACCTCCCACCCACTCACACACACACTCAGGTACCCATACAAATACTCAAGCAACCAATCAATAACCCATATAGACACTCATGTAGCTACTCTTCAACCAATGCAGCAGCTTACACAGCAATAGACAGACTGATACAGACATTCACACAGTTTAGTCACTAACCCATGAATTCAGTAACAGACATTTAATCACTCACTTATACAGTCAGTCACACACCTACTAAATCCTCCATCCACACACTTATACAGCCACTCATTCTACAATATACCTTGGCCAATATATTTATAAAACATATTTAAACTTTACAGAAACACACAGTCACTGGATGATGTCATCAGTGATGTCATTTGAGATGTCATCAGTGATGTCATCAGTGATGTCACTGACCATGTCATGAATGATGTAATATGTGACGTCATCAGCAGTGCATTGTGGGGGCGTGAGTTATAGTTAGCTCAACTAACTATAACGGCCGAATTTCTATGGTTTTGTACGAGTGAAATGTGCAAGTAACTATAACGTCCCTGAAACCTATGGTTTTTTCAGTGAATTTCAAAGGTTTTTAACATGATAATTTGTAACTATAACGTCCCTGAAACCTATGGTTTTTTCAGTGACTTTCAAAGGTTTTTTAAATGCTAATTTCTAATTATAATGTTCATTAAACCTATCTGCTGTGCGATCCAAAAACAAGCTGGTGCTTGTAGTGTTGTGGACAGTGGACACAACCATGTTACCTCAGGCAGTGGGGAAGATCTCGGTTATGAACCTGTGTCGTTGCCCCCTGTAAGCGGAAGCGCAGTGGGCTGGTCCAACGTACGCCACTCCAGCGTAGAAGTGTGAATAAATAGGCCGGGGTTCTGGGCGTGGTTCACTTGTGTGAAAGCCAACGCGTCTGCCAGAGCGGCGACCCTCACCCTGCCACGTGGCTGCTGCCATGACCGCGGGCCTCCTCGACACAAGCCCCCTGCGAACACAGCGGCACAGCACTGCACAGTTATGTCTGTACAGACTACTGCCTTCGATCTACACTGCGGACAGCAGGGCTCACAATTCAGATTGAGTCGCGATTCCAGATGACGGAGTCCAGTAGGCATGACACATGGCTCCCAGTGCGGCCTGCCCGGACCACGCATCATCGCAGGCTGCGTACACGCTGAGCGCCAGAGGTACCACTAGCTCAGTGCACCACAAGTAAACGCCACGTGGCCTTATTAAGGCAGAATTCATTAAACAAAAGACATTGCTACCAGTGCGGCCCACACGGACCACGCATCATCGCAGGATGCGCACACGCTGAGTGCTTCAGGTGCCACTAGCTCACTGCACCATAAGTCATCGCCACGTACCCTTAAACCTACATAATATCCTTTTAGTATCCTTGCTTCAAGAACTTTTTGATATCAATTATAGCTTTAGTACAATGACCAAATTCATCTTGCAAGTCCAAAGGAACACTGAATGGCAGTCTACACTGCGGACAGCAGAGCTCACAATTTGAATTCAGTCTTGATTTATTAATTGCAGACAGAATTGTACTCTATGTCATTGAATTTTCTCAAGAGGAAGTGACAAAAAGCTTTCCTCGATGTCTGTGCTGACTACTGCCTTTGATCTACACTGCGGACTGCATGGCTCACAATTCAGATTGAGTCGCGATTCCAGATGACGGAGTCCAGTAGGCAACAGACATTGCTACCAGTGCGGCCCTCCCGGACCACGCATCATCGCTAGCTGTGCACACGCGTAATGCTTCTGATGCTCCTACCTCAGTCCACCACAACTGATGGACCCTTTATGACAGAATATTTTGTGTATGATTTCAGATCTGGTGCCCCTAACTTAGTGTAGCACAAGTCATGGACCCTTTATGATTGAATCTCTGTGTGTGATCTGATGATTACTGTTGTACTTGTTACCAGCACCAACCATTCCCGGAGGGCTGGCTTACACTCACCCCACACGCATCCAGCACAGACGTCACTGGACATGTGACCCTGGTAATAAAAAGGAGTCGAGTGCACAGGCTCGTATCCAGTTCCACTATCTATCTGTGTCCGTGTGTTCATTATGTATGCAACATGCTGCCCCTGGGCCCTACCACATTACATTGTGCTCTGGACAGCATATGCAACCAACTTACCTTTGACAGTGGGAGAAAACTTTGGTTATGTAACTTTGTCTCGGTCATTGTACAAGTACGTACGTAGAGACTGGATGATTAGAGTACTGCAAGGAGAGTGTATAGTGAATTTATAAGTGTGTGGGGATTGGCGGAGTGATTGTATAAGTACATATCTTGGCGCACCCTAACTCCGACAACGAGCTTGTCTCTAATTGGCTGCCCTCCATGTCCCAAAAACTGAAATTTGGATTTTGCATGGCCCAGTATTGCTACAGCTGCAATACTCCACTGAATGTGCAATAAACATTCACACCCACACAGATGTGTCATGTCCACCATCTTTCTTGTGTGGAACTATGGATGAATGTAGGGTCAGTGATTCCCCGTACCTTCCATGTTGGCCATGTTCAGGGACTTGGCTCACAGAGTGACACATTGACGCTTGCGACCCGGGTGACGGCAGCACTACAACAAGAACACCGGCATGGCCCAGTGTTGCAAGATTTTTTAAGCATTCTCTAGCCCAAAGACAACCAAAAAGTAGCCCAAACTAGCCCAATATTGCTACTTTAAGGAAGGAGGGGCAGGGACATCGTCAAGCAGGCGGTGAATGGATTGGAATTGATGTTGCAGCAGGCTGCCAAGTAAATATTTGTCTAATAAAGAGCTTTAACATACTAGTTTGCTGGAGCGCTGTATATATATTTACAATCTGGTAACTAGCACAAACCTAAATTTTACCGCACAACCGGGAAAAATATAGCCCAATTGTGCGTGATCTAGCCCAATCTGGCAACAGTGCCGCATCAGTTGATTCCTCATACAGCTCACAATGGAGCCACGCCCATAGCTCCGGAGTCATTCTTTACAGCCTCACGCAGAACTGGCATACGCCAGGCCAGCCCACTCTGCTTACGCTTACAGGGAAGGACAACAACGCTACATGGCCCAGATTTTCATTGCAGTGATCTGCTGGTCACACCCTAGTTGTCAGTACGCCACAGCCACTCCCTCATGGCTAGTATACACCCACACCACACCCATCCAGCACAGGCGTCACAGGACACGTGACCCTGCCAATAAAAAAGACCGGGCACACGTGCTCGACGCCATTTCAGAGTTGCTCGCACCGGATGCACTGCGGCCGGCACAGGCACACCGGCACGGGACAGTGACTTTCGGTCCACTGAGGTACGGGTACCGTAACTGCTGAGCGGGTGTACAGCCTGCGGTGATGGCCCGTCCCGGCGGTCTGGACAGCTCAGGTTTTGTGTGCCCTGCTGGACCGCAGTGTAGGCCTGAGCCACCGAACAGGGAGGCCTACCACCACGTGCGTGGCCTCACTGTTCACTGAGTTAGTGGCACCTCAAGGACTGAGCGGGTGTGCAACCTGCGATGATGAATAGGTGCACTAGTTTGTCCTCTGGCATGGCAAAATCAAGACGCAGCACCAAATGTGAGACCTGTTGGCCTGTGGAGCGGGACTGCATGATGCGGAGGGTGCCCTGTCCGCGAAAAGGTGAGCAGTGAGGCCTGGGTGAGCAGCGGTGGGCAAATACGTCTGGGCGGCGGGAGTGGATACACAAAGGCGGCACAGCGATTTAGGCGTACGCAATCGTATATACTCTCCCATTACTAATTCTGAACTATGTTTAGATGTGGGAGCTTGAGGGCTCCACTAGGTCCCGGCACATGGTTGGAGACACAGCACTCACTGTCCCTCTTCATCTCTTCCTTTCTCTCCTTCACACTCTTTCTCTCTCTCTTCTTCTCTCACTCTTTCTCTCTTCTCTTGTCTTCCTCTCACTCTTTCTTTCTTTTTCTCTCTCTCTTCCTGTCACTCCCAGTGTTTCTCTCTTTCTCTCTGTCTTCCTCTCACTCCTTCTTTCTTTTTCTCTCTGTCTTCCTCTCACTCTTTCTTTCTCTCTCTATCTCTCTTTCTCTCTCCTTTGATGGACGCATGACGCACAATCTTATCTTGCTTTTTGTCTTGCAGGCCTGCGATGAAGCGTGGCCATCCTGCAATGAATACTCAACCTGAATTGTGAGCTCCGCTCTACGCGTGTACACAACGGGTGAGGAGGTTTCTTCGGCACGTGGTGGACCCTCTTCGACACACGCCGGTGGTGTAAGGTGAGCAGAGAGGCTTGTTTGCGCAGCGGCGGGCAGTCACCTCCGGGCAGTGGGAGTGGATGGGGTGCAGCAGCCTGAGTGCGCAGCGGCACGCAGTCACCTCCGGGCAGTGGGAGTGCATGGGGTGCAGCAGCCTGGGTGTGAGCAGCGGCTGTCATACACCTCTGGGCAGTGGGAGTGGATGGAGTGCAGCCGCCTGGGTGTACAGCAGCGGGTAGACACCTCTGGGCAGTGGAAGTGGATGGGGTACACTAGCCTGGATGCACAAAGGCGGGACAGCGATTTAGGCATACGCAGTTGTATGTACTCATCCATTACTGATTCCATTTTTATGTTTCAGATAACTAAGCTTGAGGGCTGCCCTATATCCCGGCACGTGGTTGGAGACACACCGGTGACAGAAAGGTGAGCTGTGAGGATTTTCTCCACAGTGTCAACACTCACTCTCCCTCTCCATCTCTTCCTTTCTGTCACTCACACTCTTTCTCTCTCTCTCACTCTCTATCTCTTCCTTTCTCTCTCTCACACTCTTTCTCTCTTTCTCTGTCTCTTCCTCTCTCTCTCATTCTTTCTTTCTCTCTCTTCCTCTCTCACTCTTTCTCTCTCTCTTCCTCTCTCTCACACTGTTTCTCTCTCTCTTCCTCTCTCTCACACTGTTTCTCTCTTTCTCTCTTCCTTGTATCTCACTCTTTCTCTCTTTCTCTGTCTTCCTCTCTCTCACACTTTCTCTCTTCCTCACTCTCACTCTTTCTCTCTCTCTCTTCCTTTCTCTCACTCTTTCTCTCTCTCTCTTCCTCTCTCTCACTCTTTCTCTCTCTCTTCCTCTCTCTCACTCTTTCTCTCTCTTTCTGTCTCTCACTGTTTCTCTCTCTCTTCGTCTCTCTCACTCTTTCTCTCTGTCTTCCTCTCACTCTTTCTTTCTTTCTTTTTCTCTCTCTCTTCCTGTCACTCCCACTGTTTCTCTCTTTCTCTCTGTCTTCCTCTCACTCCTTCTTTCTTTTTCTCTCTGTCTTCCTCTCACTCTTTCTTTCTCTCTCTCTCTCTTTCTCTCTCCTTTGATGGACGAATGACGCACAATCCTATCTTGCTTTTTATCTAACAGGCTGTGATTCACGAATCGACGTCCCCCCCCCACACCACCACAGCGGAACGCATGTACAAACTGCGATGATGCGTGGCCATCCTGACAACGCCTGACAAAGTTGCTTCAGCACGTGGTGCACCCTCTTACACACACGCCGGTGGCGAAAGGTGAGCAGAGATACTTCTTTCCGCAGCAGCGGGCAGTCACCTCTGGGTGGTAGGAGTGGATAGTGTGCAGCAGCCTTGGCGCACAAGAGCGCACAGACACCTCCGAGCAGTGGGAGTGGATGGGCTGCAGCAGCCTGAGTGCGCATTGCTGAAACAGATAATTAGGCGTGTGCAGTTGTATGTACTCTGCAATTACTAATTCTATACTATCTTTCAGATCACTAAACTTAAGGGTGCACTATGTCCCGGCACGTGGTTGGAGACACACCAGAGGCACAAAGATAAGCTGCGAAGATTTTCTCCAGTGTCAACACTCCCTCTCAATCTCTTCCTTTCTCTCTCTCACACTTTCTCTGTTTCTCTGTCTGTTCCTCTGTCTCATTCTTTCTTTCTCTCTCTCACTCTTTCTCTCTCTCTTTCTCTCTACCTCTCTCACACTGTTTCTCTCTCTCTCTTTTCCTTGTATCTTACTCTTTCTCTCTCACTCTTTCTCTTTCTCTGTCTTTGTCTGTCTTCCTCTCTCTCACTCTTTCTCTCCTCTCTCTCACTCTTCCTCTCTCTCTTCCTCTCTCACTCTTTCTCTCTCTCTTCCTCTCTCTCACTCTCTCTCTCTCTCTCTCTCTCACACTATTTCTCTCTTTCTCTCTCTCACTCTTTCTCTATTTCTTTGTCTTCCTCTCTCTCTCACTCTTTCTTTGTTTCTCTCTTTCTCCCTCACTCTTTCTCTCTTTCTCTTTCTCCTTTGCTGGATGCATGACGCACAATCTTATCTTTCTTTTTGTCTTACAGGCTGTGATTCACAAATGGTCCAGCGATGACACGACATGGCTGTACATAGTTTTATTTGTTGTTGTTTTGTTTTAATAAAATGTTTTATATGTAAATCCATACATGACTAAGATTCTTATTTGTCCAACCTAATGTGACTGTCACATTTGTTTGTGGGGGGTGGGGGTGAGGGGAGATGGCGGACAAGGAGCTCCTACTGGGGGATGTCGGAGCAGTGTTGGGTGTCCGACCTGCATGATCGTTGCCTCCATTACATCTGTTCTCAGAGACTTAAGAGCCGGCGGTCTGGCTCATAGATGAAGAACTGCGAGCCGACTAGCAGGCTCATAGAGGGAGAACCGCGGTCCGTCAGTTCGCAGAGGAAGAGCTGCGGGCCAGCTCGCAGAGGAACACCTGCGGGTCGACTAGTATAGGGAAAGGTGCGGGCCATCGGCTTCCAAAGGGATAGCTGTGGAACACTGATGTGGGGAGAGGGAGCGTGAAGAGCGTATCTCGCAGAGAGACACCTCCGGTATATTTCCAGTATTGGCTTCACAGATACAACTGCGGGCCCGAGAACTCGCACCCGAAGAGCTGTGAGCCGACAAGTGGTTCGCAGAGGCAGACTTGCGGGCCCAAGTATATTGTTGGAGGTATGCTGTTGATGGTGAAAAAGGGTGCGTTACCTGCTGATGTAGGGAGACGCAGCGTGAAAGCGGTATCTCGCACAGACAGAGCTTCGGTATATTAAATTGCCCCCGGGACCTTTCTTTTATATTTTCACTCGATGCGAATCACAAGATGGCTGCTAACACTTCCTGGTTTGAATTGTTAGCAGCCAATCAGAGGCAAGCTCGTGCTCGGGAGTTAGGCACAGTCCAGATATATATATCTTTTTTTCCTTTAATATCTCAAGAAAACTGAACGGATTTACACCATTTCCACAAAACATCGCTTTCTGCACCAAGACCTTTCTCCCTGCCAAATTTGCAATTCTTTCTTTGTCACACAGTACATGTAATGCACCGCTCTCATCAAGAATGGAATCAGCAATGGCACAATTTCCCTGTTGCTCCACACATAAATACATGTAAAGAACAAATCAGAATAGTTCCTTTATTTTTTCAAATTGCAAAACTTCTCTCTATTGGTTATTTTTTAACTTTCCATATAAACAGTTTTTAAAAATGTAAGAACACATACAGGTGAGAAGTTCAACGTATTCTATCAACAAACTTTCTAGAACATTCTACGACACGTGCAGGTTAAAAGTTCATCATTTTTTTCAAACCTAACGATATTTTTTTGCAACATTTTCTCGAACATTTAAGGGCACGTGCAGGTTAAAGGTTCACCATTGTTTTAAGTTCGAACAGTGCCTTCCAAATGCAAGTAGCAGGTGTGGTTGAACTGAGCAAATTTTATCCTATCATATGAACTCTACGTTGAAACTGCTTTTTATTAACCAATCACAAAGATGCTTTTCGACAAACTAATATGCACCCTACTTTTTAGTAAACAATGTTTTTCATCTCCCAATCAGTTATCATTTTGTATGAGAAAAAAAGTAGTTCCCCATCTTTAAACATATTTCTTATTCTACGAACGGACTGCATGAGCTACAGACATCTATCCATATCTTCCAGCTACACCTTCAAAATGCTAGTGTGGATCGTAGGACATAGCTTTGTTTTCTGGTGCAAGAGGTATGCAGAACAGAGACGTATTGACTTAGACCTAGGTTTACAAAATGTGGACATTAAATGGTTTGGACAGAGAGGATTGAAGTGGCACCAATTACTCCCTTTGGTTAAAACATGTTTGCATCTCCAACTCCCTGACCTCATGATTGTGCACTGTGGTGGAAATGACCTAGGCACATTGACTGGGGTAGGTTTGGAAATGCTAATGAAGGACACCTTTAGACAATTGATGTTGCTTTTGCCTCAAACTGTCTTTGTATATTCCAATATATGCCAAAGACAGAAGTGGAAATGGTCAAACAAATGTTGTCCTCAGATTGAAAAATCTAGGAAGAATGTCAACAAAGCTGTATCTGCATACCTCAGAGACCATAGAATGGGGTCGATCTACAACAACAACATACGTTATGATATGGCTGATATCTACAGAAGTGATGGAGTACACTTCACAGATCAGGGAAATCAAGTTTTTCTGAATAACCTGAAGCTGTGCATCCGCACTTATATGTAGCTCCAACTAATAAACACAAAGGCTCTTTTTAGAGCCGCCTTATATTCCCAATATCGGTTTGCAGACTGACAACTGCAATCCGGCTAGCACAGGGAGACCTGCGGGCCGTCGGGCAGCCTCGCAAAGGGTGAGCTACGGCCCGTGGGCTCCGCTCGCACAGAGAGAGCTACGGGCCGTCGGCTCGCAAACGCAGAGCTGTGAGCCAATGGACTGGTAGTGTTTTATGGTTTAGGGTAGTGCAGTGGTGTTTGTGTAATGTAGGGGGTCCTGCTGTGGGTAGTGTTTTAGGGTTTACGGTAGTGCAGTGGTGTTTGTGTAGTGAGGAGGCTGGTGCTGGGGGTACATTTAGGGTTTAGGGTAGGGCAGTGGTCTTTACGTAGTGTAGGGGGTCCTGCTGTGAGTAGTGTTTTAGGGTTTAGGGTAGTGCAGTGGTGTTTGGGTAGTGTAGAGGGTCATGCTGGGGGTAGCATTTTACGGTTAAGGGTAGTGCAGTGGTGTTTCTGTAGTTTAGGGGGTCGTGCTAGGGGTAGTGTTTTAGGGTTTAAGGTAGTGCAGTGGCGTTTCTGTAGTGTAGGGGGTCATGCTGGCAGTAGTGGTTTAGTGTTTAGTTACGTAGTGCAGTGGTGTTTGGGTAGTATAGGGGGTCGTGCTGGGGTAATGGTTTAGGGTTTAGGGTAGTGCAGTGGTGTTTCTGTAGTGTAGTGGGTCGTGCTGGGGGTAGTGTTTTAGGGTTTAAGGTAGTGCAGTGGTGTTTCTGTAGTGTAGGGGGTCGTGCTGGCAGTAGTGGTTTAGTGTTTAGTTAGGTAGTGCAGTGGTGTTTGGGTTGTGTAGAGGGTCGTGCCGACAGACTGACTCACAGAGCTCCGAGCTAACGGACTGGCTTCTAAAGGCATAGCCGCGACCTCGTGATGTGGGGAGAGGCAGCGTGAAAGGAGTATCTTACACAGACACAGATGCCAGTGTTGCCTCACAGAGGTAAAACTACACACCCGATGACTTCTACACGGAGAGATGCGAGCTGACGGACTAAGTCACAAAATGGCTGCCAACACTTCCTAGTTTCAACCGTTCACAGCCAATGAGCCGCGAGCTCGTGCTCGTAACCCTCAGCCAATCAGATGTCAGAATTCTCAAATATCGATATCTGTAAAATGTGATATTTCTCAAAAACTACTGAACGGATTTACACCATTTCAACAAAAGCGCGCTTTCTCGACCACAACCTTTCTCCCTCACAAATTTGGCGTAATTCCGTTCAGCAGTTTGACCTGTAGCCTTGTCTAAAGTTTCCTATGGAAAATGCATTGAGAAAACACATTTTGGGACTCCCCTTTTTTCTCAGCCCCCCCTTGACCAAACACCCCCAAACTTTCAAGATAGGAGCTGATCAAAAAAGAGAAACTTTTTTGAAAATTTCGTAAAGATTCGTCAAACGGGCCCCCGCAGCCCCAGCGACCCCCAGCTATTATTTTTTAAGAAATGCCCGCGGGACCTAGGCCACCCGGGCACCTCATTAAAATAAAACGTGGGAACACGCGACCCCAGCGCAAATTGCGCCGATTTTTTTTTTTTTAATAAAAAATGCTTTTTTTGGCCCTGGGGTCCTTCTGGGACCCCCTGAGCAGGCCTAGGGGGTCACGGTGTTTCTACCCTGCCCCCTTCTCTTGTTTTATACCTTTGTTTCTCTGTTTTCTAGTGACTCGCTTCTACCGAGCCACAAGATGGCTGCCAACACTTCCTGGTTTGGAGTGTTCGCAGCCAATCACAGTGAAGCTCGTGCACGGGACTTAGGCTCCGCCCAGATATCGAAACTTTTATTTTTCTTATTTCTCAGCAACTACTGAATGGATTTACACCATTTTACAAAAGGTCGCTTTCTGAGCCAAGCACTACCTTTTTGCCAAATTTGGGGTAATTCCGTTCAGTAGTTTTGGCTGTAGCCTTGCACAAAGTTTCCTATGGGAAATTGATTTTTTTACTCTTATTTTTTGTATTTCTCAAAAACTGCTGAACGGATTTAACCCATTTAAATAAAAGTCGCTTTCTGAACCAAGCTCTACCTTTCTGCCAAATTTGAGGTAATTCCGATCAGCAGTTCGGGCTGTAGCTCGTCGCAAAATTTCCAATGGAAATTAACATGGAGAAAACGCGTTTTGGGACCCCCCTTTTTTCTCAGCCCCCCGCTTGACAAATCACCCCCAAACTTTCAAGATAGGAGCTAACCTAAAAAGTGCAACTTTTTGCAAAATTTCATAAAGAGTCGTCAAACGACGCCAAAGTTATTAGCAAATCAAAAAATGCTTTTCCTATGGAAACTAGGTTGTAACTATAACTACCTACTGGCGACTGCCAGTAGGTAATATATATATATATATATATTGTGTTTTCTCGCTTGGTACTTCTCCTTCGTAAAAAACGAGCGTAGACCCAAGTAGGTGCAGAGTTTTCTTTATTGCCACCAAGTTAGTCCGCCATGACGTGTTTCGGCCGTCCCACGGCCTTGATCACTTTGCCACTGAATTCAAGCTAGCCTGTCCATCATCTCCTTGTGTTTGCTTTGTTCGCCCTAAGTTGGCAGCGTATCCCCAGACGTGGGTCCCTTGCTCACTTTGCCACTGGATTCAAACTAGCCTGGCTGATAAGGGCTGTTAGCCCGAATCCGGTCCCAGGATGCTTGTGTTCGGTCCAGGGAAGACATGGCTCGGCAGTTCGGGCTGGACTGTTCCCATGAGGCACAGGGTCAAGACTGATTTGCATACAGCTGTGTCTGAACTGGGGTGGCGAAGTGAGCTAAGGAACGATGATGGATTCAACCCAGATCTGTGACTGGGGGAGAGTGTCTGAAAAGTTTCAGCGCTCCGTCCATCATCTCCTTGTGTTTGCTTTGCTTTTTCAATAAAGCAGTTTTTCTTTTGAAATGCAGCCAGTTTTCGTTAAAGGAAAATGGAATGCTTTTAAAAAATAAAAATGAAACGTTTTATTTTTGAAAAGCAGGCAGTGGTAAGTGGACCACTGACTGCTCTTAAAAAACTATTTTGCTGCCAATCACAGCCAGTCACTGCCAGTCGCCCAGGGACCCCTTCCCGTTTGCAACTGCAATTTGAAATAGGTAAATGAGATTGTTTGGAGACCGCATTTGCGGTGCCACAACAATCTTACATCTTACATCTGCCTGTGACTCGCTATTAGGAAGGGACCTATTTGCGAGCCTGTAGCAGGTTACAGACTTGCAAAATAGGTTTGGTACATGCTACAATCCTTTTTAGCGGTCGCAAACGGGCCAATTTCCCGTTTGAGACTGTTAAAAATGGTCATACATCTGGCCGCTAGATGCTGTCTGAAAGGTTTTGTCATATCAAGCATGGGTCTTGGTCGACATTTTAAAGGGCAAGGATAACATGCATTGGTGAACCAGAAGTGTTTGGTGGCGCTGGTTAGATGGACACCAGCTCAGCAACCTCCAATTCGGCTATACTGGACTGAAGTACTAAGCAATCGTATTGCCGGTTGCTAGTGGTTTAGAACATATATCACCATTACAAATTTTTACAAACAGTGATTAATAAGGGGAGGGCTTAAGAGACAATATTTGAGGAGAATAAGTTGTTCGTCCATATTATAAATTGGGTGATGCTGAAGTGACCGTTATAAAACTGCATTAATAATGTATGAGAAAATTAGAGGGACGCTTAAACAATCCTAAAATAAGAGACGATAAAGACAAAAGTTGCCAGCATGATATTTTTTGTCAGATGTAATATTCGGTGCATTGTAGTCAGTCATAAAGGCTGATCACTTATGAATCCATCGGGGTGGGTATGGTTTGCGAGTAAGGATGAGGAGGACCCAGTGGCTATCTTGAAATTGGCCTGGAATTGGAATTGGGCAAAAGCTCACAGGACGGTATGATGTTCAGGTGGAACTGATCCGTGTTATTGTCCGCTACTATACACACGTGAACATTTGGTTTCCATTAAAGAGCATTACAATTGGGGCAGAGTTGTTCACTGACATTGACATCCTATGGACCCTCTAATATCTACTTAAACCCAAACATTACTGATGACAATCGAATGGACATAGAAATAAAGGCATATTTGTAGAAGGCATATTCACCCAAGAGAGTATCCCTCACGTACTGCTATTTGAAAATAATGGACGCTTATTGTTACCCAACTCTATAGTACTCGTTTAATCAAGTATAGAAGGGGTTAAAGCTATGAATGTATGACCATGGGCTCAAACACAGTTGTTTTACTCTACTAGTTACCATATCCAGCATAATACAATATTTAAAACCCCTACCACGTGACTCTTACTTTAAGAAAGCAGGGTTAAGTGTACTGGAGCGGGGCCTGGTTGGTGTTGTGGCTTATTTTTTAAGGCCAAAGATGTATTTCACAGTCTTGGCCCTTTAAGTAGGAGGTGCAAAGAGTCCCCACTACATTCACTACACCTGAGACAATGGTTTTCAGGACACCATCTCCAGCTCATATCCCTTTAACATGAAGCATTGTAGTATTGGAAAAGCAAGCTGCAGGGAATTGTTTTACCTGCAGCCCAGGGCTAGCGTAACACACCTGCCCCAACCATGAGCGCCACAAGCAGAGTACTTCCCACAAGCTGCTGCCACAATTTCTATATCAAGAGGGGAATTAGAAGTGGAAGAATGCATCTTGCCATCAATTCAAATTTCATATATACAGGGAATCCTTGCCTGCTGCACAGGTCTGCGAATCTGGAAAACGTTTGAAAAAATAGTAAAGATGTGAAGCACATGGATCAGCAACTTCACAAACTACTAACATAGTAGAGACGTATTGTAAAAACACATTTTATAAATTACACTGACTGCAATTGTTACCAAGCTTGAATAAAGTTGGCTTCCCACCTTCTGAATCCCCTTCAGGCTCAGCTGCAGCAACGGCTTCTTTTCCGCAGGTTCAGGATGTTTCCCTTAATAGATGGGAGATAAATGAAAAAAAAAAATAAGGATTACTAAACTGGTAAACTGAGCACAGAAAGCAAATATGCAAAACGTTAAAACAGTCAAACAAGCTTGTTCAGAGAACATGGAATCATTAAGCCTGGGCTCCTATAAGCACCCTCCTTAATTGTTACAAAACCAACATATCCCTGGCTTACGAATATTATTCCTCCTTCTCCTCTCTAATACATCTACATCCTTACTCAACAGATGTATGAGCAAAGTGGCAAAGCTTGGATCTAGACAAAGAAGGGGAAACGTATCCTAACCATTACAACTGAGACACAGGTTTGCCAGCTGTGCAACTCTAAAGAGCAGATAAACATTAAAAAGTAGGAGAAGTTACGTAGCACTTACCTTTACAATTTCCCACACACGTTAGATAATTGAATTTAAAAAAATGCCCGAAACCGGTCCTAGGATGCTTGATTCCGGTCCAGGGAAGACGTGGCTTGGCAGTTCGGTCTGGACTGTTCCCATGAGGCACAGGGTCAAGACTGATTTGCATATGGCTATGTCTGAACTGGGGTGGCGTGGTGAAGCAAAATAACGATGGATTAAACCCAGATCTGTGACTGGGGGTGAATGTTTGCCAATGTGCAACATTCCGTCCATCATCTTGTGTGTTTTGCATTTCGCCCTAAGTGGGAAGGGTATGCCCAGACGTGGGTCCCGTGCTCACTACGCCACTGGAGTCAAGCTATCCTGGCTGATGAGGGCTGAATGCCCGAAACCGGTCCTAGGATGCTTGATTCCGGTCCAGGGAAGACGTGGCTTGGCAGTTCGGTCTGGACTGTTCCCATGAGGCACAGGGTCAAGACTGATTTGCATATGGCTATGTCTGAACTGGGGTGGCGTGGTGAAGCAAAATAACGATGGATTAAACCCAGATCTGTGACTGGGGGTGAATGTTTGCCAATGTGCAACATTCCGTCCATCATCTTGTGTGTTTTGCATTTCGCCCTAAGTGGGAAGGGTATGCCCAGACGTGGGTCCCGTGCTCACTACGCCACTGGAGTCAAGCTATCCTGGCTGATGAGGGCTGAATGCCAGAAACCGGTCCTAGGATGCTTGATTCCAGTCCAGGGAAGACGTGGCTTGGCAGTTCGGTCTGGACTGTTCCCATGAGGCACAGGGTCAAGACTGATTTGCATATGGCTATGTCTGAACTGGGGTGGCGTGGTGAAGCAAAATAACGATGGATTATCTGTGACTGGGGGTGAATGTTTGCCAATGTGCAACATTCCGTCCATCATCTTGTGTGTTTTGCTTTCCGTTGCATGAAGCATCACCAACACACCCACTGCATACATTGCTTTTTTTTATTTTTTAAGTGAAAAATCATCTAAAACATCGGTAAAGACAGCAGCAGGCAGAGGGCAAATAAATGTTTTGGAAGAATGGCTTGGGCAAGATGAAGTAAAAAAAAAAAAAGCTAAAAGTTCCAGAATAAACCCCATCACGCAAAACCAAACTAACTGCATAAAGAGAAAAAATGGCTGCCAGCCAGATTGCACGTACCCGTGTCACTCAATGAACTCACCAAGCGGTATTTCATACTTGTTCTGTACACAAACAATAGTTTGCAAAGTAGTGTTCTTGACGTTTGCATAATTTTGTATGACCGTGTGCAATTCACGGGAACATTATGTACACATCCTTAATAACAACTTGCAAAAATTAACTGGATAAATGTTTTAAAATTTCAAATGTAATCATGCCATTCCATTCCTGACTTTGATGGCAAAATATATAAAAAGAGAATTCTACTTAACACAAATATATTGATGGGTTATTCTCAAATACAGCTGGCTATCACGAAGACAATGTATCATGGTTAATAGCTTCACTAGATTCGGATGATTAGCATAAAGCTAAAAAACGTTGAAGCACTAGTATCCATGTTATAAAAAAGACATGTATCATATATCTAATAATTGAACAACAAATAATAGAAGAATATGGTTTCTATTTTAAACTGCTCTCCGGTCTTAAGACACACGAAAGAACAGTAGTCAGAATTTATCTATATTTCATTACATTTCTCCAGGACCTAGTCAGGCTGTAATGAGTCTCTGGTTCTTCTCTTGTACAGGATTTAAATGAATATGCGAGATTTTCTTTCTTCATTTTGATCAAGAGGGGAAACCGCAAAAGTTCCCTGAGGTCTCAGGAGTCTAGAATACATCTCTTCCTCATCAGCTGAATTAATGAATACTCTTAGCTTCATAATAACTTATCTGGTGTTGTTTTTCTAGTAAGTATCATGAATAATTCTGTTTGCACTGCCCATGCCATAGTATATGAGCTGATCTATAGAATATACATATAATTAGAGAATGGAACGAGGCAGTCATCAGGTGGCGCTTCTGCATCATGCAGAAGAGTTTAAACCGTGAAAGAAGCAGCCAAGAGATTAGGAGGAGAAGGAACATTTTAACGAGAGTTAAAAAATAAGGTGATCAAAAAATTATTGCATGTAATTTATGTACCCATATTTCGAACAGTAGATTGATTCTGTTGACATTTGCTTTTGACCTACGCTACTCAAACAAACTGATGCGAGGAATTCTCAGATTAATTTCAATTGTTGGCAGTTGTTGGGGCTGCAATCATTCATTGTCCAGACCCCGAGTGATTTTCTTTTAGTGAAAAGAGGATTAAACTAATGATATCAAAAAAGATACTGCACATATGTAATGTTAATCACCACCAGATTGTATATTGCAGGTTTTACAGGGTTACCTGTACATAAATCAGTAGGTTAGAAAATAATGCAGGTACATGATTGCTATGGGTGTAGATGAGCACTTACCTGGTTTCTCTGACCTGTAGGACAGTCATATTTCCCTTACTAGATAGTTCTCTTTAATGGTGATTGGCAACCATAGATTCCACATAAATCAGTAGTAAAGGTCACAGTCAGTTTAGTTCAGGTAATGGTTTTACCTGAGCTGTTGGGCACTTTTTAGACTTAAATGTGAGCATGAGGGTCACAGACATTCAGATGAGCAAACATACTCACAGGTGCAGGAACTCGGCCAGGCAGCCCGCTTCCTTCTCTTCACGCAGGGCATGCTGCAGGGGCAGTGACTCCGGGTAAATTGACTTCGAATGGGAAGGTCTACACATTCCTGGAGGTTGACTTCCATCGTCTGGTCAGTTGTGTTGGCTCCCAGTCTAGGTGTGCGAAAGGTAAAGTCAGCACAAGTCCATTGTCCTCCTCTGTTTGTGGTTGCTTGGTAGGGCACATTAAGTGATATAGGGGCATATTAGCAAGACCCACGTTAAAATTATCGCCGTTTTAGCGGCAGGAAACTGCCGCTAAAACGGCGATAATGGAACTGCTAATATGCGTTATAGAATTCCAATAGAAGCCCAGGTTAGATGTGCAGGACGTCTAACCTGGGCTTCTATTGAATTCCATAACACATATTAGCAAGCCCATTATCGCCTTTAGCGGCAGTTTCCTGCCGCTAAACTAGCGATAATTCAACGTGGGTCTTACTATACCCCATAATTTCAGGGAGCTGCTTGGTTCATGTTGCTTAAATGTAGAAAGGCTTGAGGAAGGAAACTCAGGCCAAATCTGGTTACTCTCCAGCAAACAATCCACTCCTCTAAACTGCCCCTCTTCCCGGCTTGGCAGCTGGATTCTCCTTTCTTAGCTGCAAAGGGCCAGACGTGTCTCCTGCTTCTCAGCAGATTAAACACGCTCACAGGCACACAAACTGTTCTTCTATCATGATGTGCATACTAGTGGCCCCTCAACTCTGGGAGAAAGGGTGACAGACAGGCACCTGACTCTACTGAGCATTCCCTTCTCTTGGCCCTGAAGTACTCAGAACTGGAAGCATGCGGGATAGGTTGGGTCCCACTGTTATGCATTCTTACCAGATAGCAGATGTTAGTCCCATTATCAGTGCTCAGGAAATGTTATTAGGTGGTTCCTCTTCATATTTCATGTTCATGTGCATAGTCAGGTGAGGTGATGGCGCGCACAGAAGATAGTGGTGATGCTGGTTTCACGCAGGAGTAACCAAAACATGGACACAATGTTGTGTGAAGTCTCTGCACCTGATTGATTTCGGCCTTCCTCAAGAGGTGCTCAGAGAGAGACAAAAATGGCAGGTGTTGCCTAGAAGCTTGTCTCCCTCTAACAGAATCTGTTGAAACATTCCCCCAAATTACCATACATGAAAGGCAGTGCTAAGGAAATACTAGTCAGCAATCTCATACTGACAAGGATATCATAGAATTTCCAAAAGCAGCATTGTCTTCAACCTTTCACAACTCAGGGCCCTTGCGCTGCCAGAACGTCACTTTTTGTGATGTTCCGTGGCACAGGAGCCTGATTCATATTTACGAGGCAGCACTAAGCCACTTTTTTTGGCTTAATGCTGTCTCGTAAATATAATTCCCTTTATTGCAGTTTTCTGTGTTAAAGGGGCATGCAATGGGTGTTGCTGGGGGCATTTCCAGCAACACCAATGTTTTTTTGACACTGCCCCAGATTTACGAGAAATCGTAAATCTGAGGCAGTGCCAAAAACGTACGCCTCCGCAGGTGAGGTGAAAGGGAAGCATAACGAGGAGAAATATCTTAATTTCTCCTCTTTTTTCCTTTTCCCATGTGTGCTGAATTCTGCAGTACACATAGAAAGAAGAGCAAGCCTCTAGTGATTGTTTTTGTGCAGGAAGGTTTCCCTTCCTGCACAAAAATAATCCTCCCTACAACGCAGACACCCTTGCACCATGGTGCAAAGGTGCCTGCGTTGGCACGAGGCAACCCACTGCGTGCCAGCGCAGGGGAAAAGGACAGGAATGCGCCGTATCTGAAAGATACAGCACATTCCTGCCCTTTTCTTTTGAGTTAGGGCAGCGCAGCAGGAAGGCCTGTGGCGCTGCCCTACAGCAAAACCTCATATATGAGGCCCTCAGTGTCTAGGAGTAATCCTTGAGTTCAGGAATGCAATCAATACACTTTTACAGTCTGGGGAGGCTGTACAACAATTTCCATCTTGAGGACCAGGAGCAATCCAAAATGGATCCCACCACTCTCAGCAATCTTACATTCACATTCACACAAAGTTCTGCTACCATGCATGCTTTATGCATCACGCACTTGGCAGGCACACAGGATTTACACAAGTGGGGTCTGTAGGTGGCATACTCCTTCTGAATTAGAGAAAAAGTATCTACCCAACAAGGGCCGAGATGCCTTTGTTGGATATATGTTGCACTTTATAAATTCAATCAATCATTCGTTCTTTCACTCGATTATAGGATTATAAAAATGGTATGCTGCACCTACAGCTTAATGTAAACAACCCAATGTACCCCACAGTAGTCCTATGTAAGTTAGAGGACATGCTTGGTGCACCCCTCCAGTTCTCAGAAACAGTCACTGGACCTCAGAATCATAGAATCGAGGGAGCACTCAGCATGCATGCTGGATTAGCAGGTGATTTTGCTTGTGGCTGATATTACAGGATGTGAGAGAGTACCCACATACAGAGAAAATGAAAGCCCTCATAAGGGGGGAAGGTGGGCATACCCTGAAACATCAGTGTGGGGGCCCAAAGATCCTCCCCATAAGTAGTAAACCGGGATACCTTTACTCATCAAACTAAAAGTGACAGGTCCCACGCCCTAGAAACAGCGCAGAAATTATGTAGAAATGACGCATGTGTATGTGTGACAGCCCTCCCCGGAACTGGGATGATGTGGGGGTGTGTCACATGGGTGGTGACAGAGTGTGAGCATGTGTTGATGCCTGTGTTAGGGTGTTAACAGTGCATTTAGGGTTATGTAAAAAAATGTATCCCTAAAAGTGTGTGCGCGCAAAAGTGTCTTCGCCTAAGAGGGAAATGCCTGGGCCTGTTTAAAACTGTGCCTGCAGAGCTGTGGCAGATGGGGTCTCAGCAAAAGGAGTTGTGTATAATCAAAACAACAAAAGAGTGTGCCTTCTTAGGAGAAGAGCTAGCACGAAGGATCAAATTTGATTCTTTTGAAAGCCCTCACTCACCAACCTAGTTGGTGACATGCTTCATCATCGGGCCCCACCAGGAAGGTCGAGTACCTCCCCGGTGTGCTTCAACGCCAGAATTACTGCGGAGGAGGTTAAAGTGACAAGTGCAAGTGATTGTGAAGTGGATTAAAAGTAACTAGGCTGTATCCGAAAATAATTTTATTCGTCGGTCAGTCAGGCACAGATAAAAACAAAGTGAGTGATATAGTTGCTGAAAGACTTAGTCAGCTATGTCTCACTGTGTGTGGTCAACATGTTTCTGCCTCTATGATGCTACTAGCTAGGCATTCGTCAGGAACCAAGGTGAAGACCCCGGCGGTATGAGCACGCTAAGGCTCACCCTAACCAGGAGGTCAGATGTGTGAAAAAACAGGAAAATATCTTTTAAAAACCTGCTATAACTGCGGGATCCTTCTTACTTATTGGAACCCAGCAGATCTCTGAAAGAAAGAACAAACACGAACAAACACACAGAAATAAGTACATTCAGTAAACATGTGGTCACAGGGCGTTCGTTGTTCCAGTTTCAGCATGCATAAGTGCTCTTCTCGGAGTGCACGAAACTGTATCTCAGGAAGCTATGGTGCAGTAGTGAGATATGAAAGTGCACATATTTTGAAAATTATTGAAAGTGGCAAAGACTGAAACCACTGATAATGTAATGATATCACATTTATAGCGCTATTTTACCTACACGCCTACTATGGCGTTAAATGCAACACTATATTTGGGGGACCAAGAGTGCTCCTTCTAAAAATTCCCTCTCTCTCTTATTGTTTATTGTTGTGTATAATCAGACATCCCAGGTTCCCCAACCCCCATGGCTTTGTGGCTGCCTAACACCGGGGTTTGCTGCGCAGAGGTATTTTTTTCTTTTAAAAAGAAGAAGGGGCATATTATCAAGAACGGCGTTAAAAATTATCGCCGGTTTAGCGGCAGAAAACTGCCGCTAAAGCGGCGATAATGGGCTTGATAATATGCCCTGGAGAATTCCAATAGAAGTCCATGTTCTGGTGTGAACATGTGCTTCTATTGGAATTCTACAGAGCATATTATCAAGCCCATTATCGCCGCTTTAGCAGCAGTTTTCTGCCGCTAAACCGGCGATAATTTTAACGCCGTTCTTGATAATATGCCCCGAAGTGTCTTTCTTTGGAAGCAGATCGGCCAATTTGAAATGCCTCCCTGATAAAGGTGCTGGCATCAAACTATCCACAACAGGCCTCAAAAGGGGTTGCAGTTGTTAAAATTTTAGAGTGGGAAACCCTTGTAAGGAGCGCAAGGCGTGAAGTGAAAACACCTCGGACAGAGGACAGCTTTCCAGGCAGGGCTCTGGCATGTAGATGTCAAATTGATAAAGTGTCAGGGCCTGTAAGCAGAGCAGGGTTGAGAAGAGGAAAAACCAAGCACGGGACGGGCCCAAACTTCCCAAGGAGAATCTGAAACAGGATAACACGAGGCAGGATATAAATCAGGCACCCCCAACACACATGCCGATGCTGCAAAGTCAAAAACTTCAAACAAAAAAGCTGCTTCTAGTTTCCCATGCATGGACTCTGTCATGATTAGCAGATGCCAAATGATAAAGTGACAACAGTCGTGAGCAGATCCAGGCTGAGAAATGAAAAACTAAACTTCAGGCCGGTCCCAAACTTCCCAAGGAGAATTTGAAACATGATAACACGAGGCAGGATAACACGAGGCAGAATATAAACTGTCAGCCTCAGCACCAGGGTTGTGTTGACTCGGCAAGACCTACAAGCACATTTCCTGGGCCAAGCTCCTCACGACAGTGCTCAGGCTTGATTAGCGGATGTCAAATGATAAGGTGGCATCTAACAAACAATGCAACACGCAGAAAAGGGTCCCTCTAAAGACCCCCAATACCTGGATCTAAGCCCTCCCCTCCATAAAGTGTGAGAGGCTTCTAATTAGCATGCCAGGACAAGTATAAAAAGCATACTTTAGGGCTCCAGCACAAACAGACATTCAAAAACCCATTTGGAACTACTTGTTTGGAGTGTTTGCTGAACAGGACTACCACAGGAACTTAAAGAGAAGAATGGCGCAGACAACATGGCACCGAATGATGCTGCATGCTGTACTCTACTGGAGGTAAATAAATAGGGGTGGCACATCGCTGCAGTCTTAAGGATTTAAGGGCTTATTTAAAGTATTGGGGGAATGCATTTAATGTGAACAATGTTGTAGTTTTAAAAGGTGCTTAGCGCAATGTAGGATTGTATCCTTAATGTTTTAATTAATATTTTTATGGCGTTGTGGTATGCTGCTTAATGTTAATATTGTTAGAGGCATTGAGGTGAAATGTGGTTGTAGTTTTAAGGTTTTAAACTACGCTTAGCATAAGGGGAACTGAATATAGTGTGAATAATGTGGCTTGTGCTGAGGGGTGACCCAGGGTACCAGTCCTAACGTTTTAAATAATGTGTAGAGCAGTGAGGGCTTGCACTTAAATGTGAATAATGTTAGAGGTTTGGGTGACACAGGGTTGTAACCTTAAGAGTTATACAGCGCCTACAAACATTTTTACAGGGTTCAATGATGGTTTAAGGGACCCAGAGACAGCAAAATATCCCAAACAATTTAGCAATAAAAACACAGTTTAAGTACTCACCCATTGGCGATGATCGGTCTTTGTCGCAGGGTGTGGCTGCTCTCTGGTACTGTTGTTTGTAGGCTTATGCCTGAGGCCCACAGCTGTCACAAGTCCACTCTGTGTCCGGGCCCTGGGTTGTAGTCCATATGGTGGAAGGGCAATGGTGGGGCCCAAAAACTTCTGGTGTAACCCCCAGAGCACGCTGAGGTCTGGGCGGTGCTCTGTGGGGTTGGTGAGGGCAGATCTAGTGTGGGGAGCTGTGTCCCCGAGGCTTTTAAAATTAGGTCCCCAGAACACTGTGAAGTCCGGGCTGTGCTCTGGGGGTTGGTGATGGCGGAGTAGGTGTGGGGTGGGGGGTCCTAATGCCCCAACATCGCTTGTTTTAACCCCAGAGCCCTCTTCCAACACTCTGGGGCTCTGCGGGTTTTGTCTAAAAAATGCGGCAAGGTCCGATGTGGGCCCAAGGCCCAAAGCTGAAGTTACAACCCCTAGAGCCCGCGGTGTTCCATGCGGGGCCCTGGGGGGCTTGTGGCAGGGTCCGGTGTGGGCCCGCGGCACAAACTGGTTAGGGCAGGTCCAGTGTGGGGCTCGAGGCCCCAAGGGATTTTAAATTATGTCTCCAGAGTCCGCTTCTCAAGTGCAGGACTTTGGGGTTGGTAGTCTTTGAGGCGTTGTCCAGCCTGGGGTTTGAGGCCCCGAGAATTTTAAATTAGGCCCCCAGAGCCCACGGTGTTCCGTGTGGCACTCTGGGGTGCGTGTGCAGAGGGGTCTCATGCGGGACAGCTGAAGCCGCAGCAGAGACCTTTGCTGTCCGTGAGGGCTCTGGGGCTATGTGTGGCATGGGTCTGTGTGGGGATCATGGTCCCAATCTGAATTTAATTAGGCCCCCAGAGCCTGCGGTGTTCCGTGCGGGGCTCTGGGGGGCATGTGGCAGCGTTCGTTGGGGGCTAGAGGCCCAAACTTACTGGCGCCGCCCCCAGAGACCTCGGTGTTCCGGGCGCTGCTCTGGGGGCTGGGTAGGATGGCGGCTCTTTGGACCCCTCGTGGGTCGTGATGGCGGTGTCATGGCTGCAGGGAAGCCTTCTGCAGAGTTGCGAAGGCCGGTCCCGCCCCTCCGTGACATCGGGGGTGTCCCCCAATGATGACAAAACGAAGGGGTGGGACCGGCCTTCACAGCGACTGTGAAAGGCCTCCAGCGAGCCCCATAGTGACCGCAGCGATTCTGGGCAGAGCGCAGGGGAGCACCCAAAAGGGATTCCTCTATGGCTACGTGTTGCCGCCTATACAGCCCCAGGGATGCTGCTAAAGGCAGTCCCAGGGACTGTAAGCATACATTTTTAAGATTTAGCATAGTGTGCTGCCCTGCTGGTTTTTTGGTGCGTCTGACCATTCACCATTGCACCTACAACAAACTAGGACAGGTGGCTATGTCAATAAATGTTAGTTGCATAAGGTAAATAAGCAACAAATATGGTGTTGGTTGTATAGCATATTTAAAATATTGAAGAAGTATGCAGAGTTGTTTTGAAATTACATCAAAGGCAGTGATTGTTGGTACTGCTGCAGAATTAAGATTTTTTCCTTTATTTATTTTGAACGCACCGGGTACTACGTACATTGCAAACAGCAATTTACAGCCCCCACCAAATGAATAAAGAAAGATAGAAATAAATAAATAAATAAATAAATAAGTAAATAAATAAAATGCCCAGATAACACATGTGATTAATGCTCTTTCTGGAGAGAGATATGTGTTTTTGACTAGTGGCTGCTTTGACGGAGCCTCAAATACCACAGCGGTTTAATATGCATGCTGCAAAGAATGTGTACCATACAGCCCCAAAAGTGCATTTAGTGTAAAGTTGGTAGGGGTGGGTTACTGGATTTCAGACATCAGCTTGTTACATGCAGTTTATAAGTTAAAAGCCCTGACATAGAGGTGTTTATTAAATGTTGTCAAAGAACAGAATGCACAGTCCACTGTATAGATTAGAGCCTAGATTAATGTTGTACATGGGGTGGGTCATGTGGGTAGAAATCATAGCTTATTATTAAAGAGTGTTCAGATGTCGTTTATGAGTCGGTGCTTCACAGCCTTTAACTAGGTTGTGTACCAGTAGGTCTGACATGTTGTTCCTACATCTTACAGGCCTATGGCCTATGTAACATTTTTCAATACGATGATTTACACATGTCATATGTATGGATGATTGTCTCTGTGTAATATGTATTTGCATTTTCTAAGGTGAACGTGACAAGTGGTAATGCTATGTTTCTGAGAGCTAGTTTTAAAACAGACATGTTTGATCTACCCCACCACAGGACCTCCAGGAAATAACTATCAGCAACAAAGACCTGCTTACCTTTCAGCAAGGTATAGGTATTTAGAGTTCTATAGTTCTGAGTAGTTTTTGTACACTGGTGTCTCAGAAACTCTGCTTTTCTAATGGTGTTCCTGTGTATGTATGATTTTACAAGTTATGACGCCGAAGTACAGCTAGCTGTTGACGCTCTACAACAGTTCCTGGAGGGTCAAGACGCGTTGTTCAGTATGCAAAACAAGCCGGCTCTTACAGATAAATAAAAAAGGACTAGGTTCTTTAAACTGTCTAGTTTTTTGGACTAGCTGTGCTTGCCCAAAAAACAGCGGTGAAATGTAGGAGGGCTCCTCAGAAGGGACTGCTAAGGCATGGTTTATCCTACAAATGTGACTTTTTTTCTTTCTTTACAGGGCCCATAGAGTCATGCAAGGTCGGCAGGATTGTGCAAGAGGCAGCTCAGCGAGCAAAAAAAGGGCCACTAAAAAGGAAGGCTTCAGCATCTAAAGACGGACCTGTGATGACGAAAGGAGCGGGGAAATACCTCTAACAGGTGTGTTTTTTTTCAAAAGGGTTTCAAAAAGAACTCTCAGGTTTTATTCTCTCAAACAGAAAAGTCCTCCAACATGTAGTAGGGGGTGTATAAAAGGTTGAGTAGAAGTTATAGGACCGTAGAGTGCCTGTAGTTAGTGTAACCAGTTTGTACAGGTTCCTTATTTTTTTTTCTAATATATATATATATATTTTTATGTTACATTCTAGAAGCATCTCAAAAGCTCACTGGAGAAGAGCCATGCAAGGCTAAGAGGATGACGGCCCGTTAAGCAACATCACAAAGACAGTACAGAACATCAAGCCTACAGCAAAATGTGTGAGTAGGCATGTATGCCAGGACAAACTATGCTCTTACTATGCACATATCCAGCAGAGACCCATCACAGTCATGAAATGTCAAGTCAAGCAACCCTCCATCATGTTGAACACGCCACAGCGAAGAGCAAATGCAAGGTGGATGACATACTTCCGCCTTTTTGCGGAGTGAAGCTTATCAGGGTGCTCCTCCGACATTTTAAAAGGTCCTATTACGACATGAAGGAGAAGGACTAAGACATTCTCCTTTCCGGATACCCACACACCCGCTTTTATCAAATACTAGGTGTGCTAGCATTTCCAGCAAATAAGGCTGTGATACGTATATCTGGCAGTCGATAATATTAACAAGCATTGCAGGTTCTGGTCACAACGAGGGACACGCACCTGCCGTCCGTATAGACATGCTGGACAACATAATTTTCGCCAATCGCCTTGAAAAAGTCTAAGGGAAGACGAAAAACGTGTTGGCTGATTCTTCGTGCTGGATTTTATGAAATTAAGAATAAAGAATCTAATTTTTGAAGAAATTTGAATACTGTGGACTCTGTATATCTTGTGCAATCAGGAGCAGTGTGTGATTACATTGAACATTGCCATCTAAAAACTGATACGTTCCTGCTAATAGATATTTGGAGCAATTTTTACTCTACCAGCATTCTGGGTGATCTTTTATCAGAAAAGGGTGTGCTCGTAAATGCTCTTTTCTTGCAACTCCTACAGGAATGCCTATTCTGTACAGAGTGGGAGACTCCAGAGGAGGAGTGATTACAGCCTCAGACACCTCAATGCCTGGTTTGTGTAAAAGCGGTGCCGCAAATCTGAACCCTCTTTAGACCTCAAAAGTGAATCTACTCTAAAAAAAACATCCCTTAAGAAGAAGCAGGTGGTCCCAGAGCCCAAATCCGTTCCTTTAAAACTTAAGAAGAAACAGGTTTTCCCTGAGTCCCAAACAGTTCCTTTAAACCTCAAGAAGAAGAATCAGGTGGTCCCAGAGTCCCAAACAAATCCTTTAAACCTCAAGAAGAAGAAGCAGGTGGTCCCAGAGCACCAAACTGCACCTTTAGATCTCTCATTAAAAAAGGTTGTTACACCGTTGAATGAACCCATTACCCCCCTGATCTCTAAAGGGCCAATGGCTACGACGTCTGTTGCAGAAGATCTGGTGCAACTCCAAACCCCAAAAGTGAATCGCCTCTCAAGAAAAAATCTTAAGAAGAAGCAATGGGTCCCTGAGTTACAAGTAGAAACAGTAGAAGGTACCTTAAACAAGGCCATTACACCACAGACCCCTTCCCATACCCTGAAGCACGCTATAGTTTCAAATAAGCTGATGGCCCATGTAGAGGAGCTCCCTCTAGGGCAACCCCCAAACTCATCTATAATCATTAGCTAACAGGCTTAGGGACTCCCCGATTGTAAATGGTCAACCCTTAGAAACACCTTATACCGACTGCCTAGGGTCTCTCAAGGCCTTGGCAGGGTTGGTGAACAGTATTGTTAGACCCACAGAAGCTGTGCACAGAAGGCCTTCTAATGTAGACAATGGGGGGTTGCAGGCGACGGATAGACACACACCTGACCATAACTCCGACGATTCCTTTACTTCTGAGGCCCTTGAGTATTTTGACCAGCATTTAAACTCCCCATACCCTATGTCTCCTATCACCTCTCCAGGAGCGTATGACCCAACCAGCCCGTGTCCAGTGTAAACCCCACATCACCAACCTCAACATACCCAGATAGCAGTATAGGATGGACCGGCTGTCCAAATAAAAGTTTGGATGTCATATCTAGTGAGGAACCGTCCACGGGATCGCCAGGGTGTTTGCATTGGGACCCTATTTCTTTGATCCCGACAGGCCCCACATTACAAAATGGCATTGTGGAGGACAGTCTGAGAATGTCCCCTGGGGTACTTCAGGGCAATGTACAAACCAGCCCTGTGTTCATCGCTCTTCCCCCACAATATGATTCTGTAGACCCAAAAGAGGTACTAGGGGCTCAAGTCAAAGATTTACAGTTGGCGGTCAGAAAACTAAAACGACAGGTGAACGCCGCCACCTTAAATCTGGGGAAGGGGGTAAGCAGTGACAGGGTCTTGACGGAGGCACAGCTGAAGATCCTGCAAAGGGTTGAGCTGTGTAAAAGTATGATCCTACTGACGTGTCAATCAGCAGCGACAGACTTATGGGTTATACATAGGGTGACCAGGCGTCCCGGATTTGCCCGGACAGTCCCGGTTTTTCGGCAGCTGTCCCGGCAGATTTCAGAAAATTAAGCTCATGTCCCGGTTTTTTGAGAGGGTCGGCTGAAAAGGGTGGGAGTTTTTTTTTATGTTTCGCAAAGCAGGGATAGTTAGCGGCTGTTATAGGAAAGCAATTTAATTAACAGCCATGCAACTGGCTTTAAAAATGACATTTTATGTATTTTCTTACTGCCTTTTCTGTAATTTTCTGCTAAGGAGCGCTGTCATTCTGTGCACTGTGTTGAAGTAAAATTGTAGTCCTTCTTCTATTTTTGGGAAATGTCCCGGTTTTTTGCTTTAAAATTCTGGTCACCCTAGTTATACAGGCATGACTAGGTCCACGGCGTCCCCTAAAGAGCCCCTATTCCACAGTTATTAATAAAATTACACATACATCAAAATATAACTCTAAGGTCTGCACTATACTGACAAAGTCCCTGCGCTTCTTATGTTGCCTCAAGCGTAAAAAGTACATAGAGCCCCTCAAACAAGTTCTTGCAGTATCACGCCCCATGCCTGAAACATATAAATTAATACCCACTAGCCGGCACTACATAAGTTCAGGAGACAACATCCCGAGGATCAGTCATTTGAAATGCTCAAAGGGTAGAGCTGCAATACGCCAGCACCAGGAACACACAGAAGGGGCAAATGTAGGATCTGTAGCAGAGGGCCCTACAAGTACATCGCTTACAAGTACAAACCAGACTGTCCAAATAGGCTGGGGGCTATTACCCAAAAAAAGGGTGGTCCAGTAAAAAGCTAAAGTGGGTTAATAGCGCTAAGCAGCGCCGGCTTCTAATAAGTAAACTAAAGAAAGCCAGAATATGTGCTACACGGCGGCTTAAAAATACACCAGAGTCCGTGCTAAGTCCGAACCCCCAAAATGATGCAGCATTGAGTACCACAACAAGCCCAATTCCTCAAGCTGAGGATTCAGAGCCAGTGTTTTTAGAGAGCGTTCGAAGTTACAGTTGTACGGTAGAGAGATTTAACGTTACAGAACACTACGAGGAATTTAGCTTTGCTAACCTACACCACATAAGGTCCTCTGATCATGGGGTTTTAGCCATACATCAGGCTGTGCAAACACTTATAGAAAGGTTGTTACATGATGTGGGTCCTAATGATTTCTTCCAACTACGCTTCCAGGGGCAGGGCCTTGACAGCTCATTGTTCACCAAACGAAGGTCCTGCAAAGTGTTTGACGCTGTGGAATTTCTAGAAAACCTCTCAAGGCTTTTACAGAGTAAGGCTGAACTAGTCGCCTATGGCACTTTCAGAGTCATAGCCCATAGATTGTACGGGGCCGTGAGGGGGGTGTTTACCCGCCTTTAAAGAGTGTACTGTCCAGTAAAATCATTGGTAAGAAACAACGTTGGCTGCTCAACTTTAACAGTGGCACGACCAACACCTGTCTGGCGGCCAGCATCGTGGGTTTGCTGATAGCTCGCAGCACCCCCGATGCGGTCATCATGTCTAGAGCGGGTGAAGCCCATGAGGTGCTCGATATACCTCCAGACCGCATGGTCGGCGTTGGCGATATAGGTCTTTTTGAGAACTATTTCGCAGTTACGGTGAAAGTTCTTTATCACAACGGTTCTTGGAAGTACTTTACAACCAGGGAACGTGTGAAAAACAAGACCCTATGTGTCCTCCACCATGAAAATCACTTTTACGGGATCTTGAACCTTAAAAGGTTTCTCGGAGCCAAGTACGTGTGCACCCACTGTGATCACATCTACAACACTAAGGCAAATTATAAGTGTGAAATGCACTGCAAGATGTGTCAAAGGGACAGTTGCGTCGTAGACACTACCCTGAAGGTGAGGTGTTGCACCTGTAATCTGTTTTGTAGCTCGCAAGAATGCTTGAGCATGCACAACAGTGATGTTATATGCAGCCCCACATACCTGCTGTGAGTGTGGCAGGTATGTGGAATCAGATCACAAATGCAAAGGCATGAAATGCCCAAGGTGTCATACTCCTTTTAGGGCTGGAACCGTACACAGGTGCTACATGGTTAAAGGGAGGCCCCAGACCAAAACCGAAGACTACATAGTGTTCGATATAGAGTGTACATAGGAGACGGGGGTACACCAACCTAACTATATTTCATGCACACCATCTAACTTCGGATGACAGCTGGGAGATTGAAGGGCGAACATGCGTTGGTGATTTCCTTAACACTTTCATTCAAACCAAATTTAAAGGGTATACCATGCTGGCCCATAACTCAAAAGCATATGACTCATTCTTTATTTTACAAAATATGATTCGTGAAAAGATGCCAGTAGAACTCATCACGCAGGGTTCCAAACTGCTGTTGCGAATGGCTGGCCCGTTACAAATAAGGTTCATAGACACCTGAATTTCCTTCCCATGAAATTATCAAGCTGCCAAAAGCCTTTGGTTGTCCAGGATGTAAAGGTTATTTTCCACACTTTTTTAACACCTGGGCGAACCAGAATTATGTGGGGCCCATGCCGCCTCCCGACAGCTATGGTGCTAAGTATATGATGCCTGCTGAGAAAGAGAACTTTCTACAATGGTATGATGAAAACCGTGAAAAGGAGTTTCATTTTCCAACAGAGTTGAAAGCTTATTGTCAGGCTGATGTTATGATCCTGTGATAAGCCTGCAACCTCTTCAGAGATGTTGTGGTGTCTATGACTAATAAAGTAAGGGTTTTGAAGCCCAAGACCGCTCACATGACAAAAACCGTTGAATACATAACCCTTATCAAAACATCACTGTGGCTTCCATGTGTATGTCCATCTACAAACACAAAAGTTTTTAAGACCTAAAAGTATCGCTCTAGTCCCCCCAGACCTCTATAACGGTAAACAGAAACGTTAATTCAACCCCCTCATTACAATGGCTCCTTCATGTCTCTGAGAAGGAAGACATACATATTCAACACGCATTACAGGGTGGAGAATACCGCCTGGGACCTTATTACCTGGATGGGCACGCTGTAATTAAGGGCGTGCCAACGGCCTTTGAATACAATGGCTGCTTTACCACGGCTGCCCTCAGTGTTACAAACCCCACAAGTTTAACAGACTGATGGGTACCAAATTTGAACACTTACACAGACGTACTCTGTTGAAGGCCCAGTATGTTGAAAAATGTGGCTTTGCTATGAGGTCCCTTTGGGAGCAGGAGTGGTTAGATATGCTAACATCCGATACGGAACTCTGCTCTTTCCTTAAGAGGTGTGATTTACCAGAGCCTCTGGAGCCCCGTGATGCCTTATTTGGGGGACGTACAAACGCTATACAGCTGTATATGGCCGCTGGTGAGGGTGAGAAAATACACTACTACGATTTCAGTAGTCTGTACCCGTTTGTGAACAAGATGAAGGTATACCCCTTAGGACACCCCACCATCATATATAGAGATTTTAAACCCATATCCTAATACTTTGGGTTAGTGAAATGCCAAATCTACCCTCCAAGGCATCTTTACTTTCCGGTGCTACCATACAGAGTCGATGGTAAGCTAAGGTTTCCCCTCTGTCGAACATGTGCTGTGAGTAAAGAGGTTAGTGTGTGTAGACACACTGAAGAACAAAGAATGCTCACAGGGACATGGTGTAGCATTGAGGTCCAGGTGGCCTTAGAGAAAGGCTACAGGCTTCGCAGAGTACACAAACAGTGGCATTTCAAGAGGACCACAACATGCCTCTTTTCTCCGTATATTAATTTGTTTCTCAGAGACAAACAGGAGGCCTCAGGATATCCCAAATGGTGTACTAGCCAGGATGCAAACCAAAAATACATCGATGACAACTACACTCACGAGGGCATTCGCTTACGACCCCATCTGATCAAGGTCAACCCTGCCAGACGACAGTTAGCCAAGCTCTGTCTGAACTCCTTATGGGGAAAATTCGCACAGCGTACAAACATGTCAAATACGACCATCATAACAGATCCTGACGAGCTGTTTAAGTACCTTTTTGCCCCTTGTTACGAGGTGTCCAGCTGCGAGTTTATTGATGACGAATCCACTGCTTTGTGCTGGCAATACACAAATGAGTACCCCACAACGTGAAACAACATAAACATCTTCATAGCGTGCTTCACGACCGCTCACGCCGTTGTTTTTATCATGATACCGACTCAGTTATTTTTGTGAGTAAACCCGGGGATAAAGGCCCCCCCTCTTGGCTGATTATCTAGGTAATTTGACCAGTGAACTTGATAAGGATGAATACATAGTCGAATTCACCTCACTAGGTATAACATTAAAGGTCAACAACACCCTAAAAATCAATTTTGACAGTCTGAAGGATCTGGTGCACAAATACTCGGCATCAGACGACCGTGAAAACAATAAAACCATAGTTGTTAATCAACCCTGCATAGTCAGATCCAAAAAGAAGTGAAAAATTACAACACAGCCCCTACATAAAACCTTACACGTTGTTTTTGATAAAAGGGTCCTGACTGAGGACTATAAAACACTGCCGTACGGTTATTAGACGCATTACAGCAACTGACTCGTACACTATGGACACACGATTACAGCATCCGTTCTCCTGCATTTTAGCAGGGCCCTCAAACTGCGGCAAAAGCTACTTTATAAAAAAGCTCTTAGAAAATGATGCAGGTGCTTTATCCCAAACACCCAACAACATTGTGTGGCTTTATTCTTGCTGGCAAGATCTTTATACTGAACTAGCCAAAAGTTTCCCGCATATCAGGTTTATAGAAGGTATACCTAATAATCTCAACGATGATGAGCTGCTGCCGCCGAACCTTGTAAACCTTGTAATTGTAGACTACCTTATGCGTGAAGGTGGGAATCATCCTGAGCTAGAGAAAGCTTTTACTCAATATTCACACCATCGCAATCTAAGCATATGCTACATTGTGCAGAACATGTTTTACAAGGGTAAGACGAGTCGTTCTATAGCTCTCAATGCCTCATATCTGATTTTATTCAAAAACCCCCGTGACAAATAACAAATATCCATCATAGCTAAACTGATGTACCCTGGAAACACACAGTTTTTCATGGAGGCCTTTAACGACGCTACTGAAAAACCCCACAGTTACTTGCTGGTTGACTTAAAAAATAATACTCTAGAAGACTACAGACTCAGGGCTGATATTTTCCCCCCTGCTCTCCCCGTCACTTACACACCTACGACCAAGCCCAGAGCCTATAAAAAGACGCGTTGAAGGCGCTTTAGTGACATTTACAACCTAGATCTTATAATATAAGGGGGTGACTATGTCTGTCCTCTTGAGGCGTAATTTATCTCGCCTAAAAATGCTGGTTACAGCCAGCCCCCAACACAGAAAGGCCATCCTGTGCGTGGCTTCAGATGATTTAGTGGGTGCCATTTCAGAAATAACCCTAAACACCCTAAAAAGTAACCTCCCTATATCAAATCGCCAGTTACAGGTGCTGAAGAAAAAGCAACACCTTATCAAGAAGCTCAGTAATAAAAGGGCATCCCTCATTTCCAAGAAGAAACTGGTAAAACAGTCTGGCAGATTTATAGGTTCGCTGTTGGGCATAGCTATACCCTTAATTACAAGTATCCTCTCGGGGCAGTGATGGAGCATGCCTCAAAGATGTATTTGGTGCCTAGACAGCAGTTGGAACATTTGGGACCATCTACGGACAATGCCTGGGATATAACGAAAAATGAGACTCTGAGGCTGGATGCTGAAATTAAAGAAATTTTGAAGTGGACTGATCTAAAGCTGTACGACAAAGCAAACCTTTAAACCAGCACCCTAAAACATTTTTTGAACTATTACAAACAGTGGAATACAGAAAAAAAAATAAGCTAACTCTATATGCCCCAGACTCTTAACAATAACCAGCAAACCCTGCAGCTCCTCAACAACCACAACAGCCGCCTCAAGGCCCCGCACCAACCTCAGATATCTTTGTTGACGACCTCCTAAAAAATATAAGTCAAAGGTACCGAGGGGCCGCGCAGATGTTGACGAGTAAGCTTGCAGCTTCTAAAGACCTAACAGCGTGGAATGAGCGGGGCGAATTCCTCTACAGGGGGCAACTGATCCCTGGATCACACATGTACGACCTAGTCAAAGGTCTCACGCACGCCAAACCCCTAACAAACCAAAATGCTCCTAAAGGTTGGGAGCAGTTTCTATGAGCCTCTGCTGAACTCAATATCCCTTCGACGCTCGTGGGTAATGGTGACCACAGGTACCTGCTTGAAAGTCTGTCGTCACCACCAGCCTCAGGCGTTCTGCGGCTATCCCCCTCTTGGAACACACCAGTTACGACATCTGTACCTCGAAAAAAGCCACTGGCCAAACCCCCCACGTGGATTACAAACTAATGTTTCTCCAGACTTTTTGAACAATTGTACCCTGTACAGGTGTGTACAGTTATACACCGGCTAATAAATGTGTCTGATTTTTTTTCTTCTTATAGCTCTTTAGTAAGTTTGTCACTGTAATACCTTTCCCCTACAAAAATGTTTGTAATAACCACTTTTAACTTTTCATACTGTCTCACTCACCTTTTAAAGCACTGTAATTATGGTGTATGTGTCAGAATAAAAATACGCAGTCCGTATTTGTATTTTAAAATTCCTATATTTTAGATAATAATCCTTAAACATGCAGCCGCTACACGACCTTACAATTTTGACATACGGCGTATTCCGTTTTAACAGGATGGACCATAGCACCTGTGTTTTCTTTTACATATTTCACAACTATACGGTCATTGTTAACAAGATCATTCAAATATATATTTAAGAAATTTCTAAACGTCATACCCTCTGACATTTTACTGATAAAATATATACAATGTTTACCGCATGTGATGGCTAACGAATCCTGGACCCTCATCTTGTTATACTCCACCCTCGCGGCAGCTTTTTTCACATCCTTGAAAATGGGTTTTGAATATATGCTGTGTTCGGGGAACTCTGCGGTACTGTCAAACACTGTAATCTTGTCACTATCCATAAACAGGGCAGCCCAATGTGTTCTGTCCTTGTAATGCGGATCTGTGTTAAAGACAAGGGTGCGAGGTCTTTCTGTCCCTATTTCAGCTGGTAACCCATCGCTAGGGAAAACACCTAAAAAGTATTTCCTAGCGTGTTTATGCCTGCTTAAGAACTCCTGTATCTGCACAGTGTCCATTTCACAATGTTTTAAAGATAGTCAAACAGAATCTCTCTGGCGTGGTTGACCTGAATGACGCTGTCGAATACAGAGAAAACGACCATGTTCACATTCACAGGCAGGGGATTACTAAAACGTATTTCAGCTTTTAGGTTTCCGTTTTTGACCAAGTTTTAATGAACACCATCTTCCATGTCAGGAGTCAGATCAAATGTGAACAGTGTGTATCCGGCCCCATAGCCTTCTCTTGACACGACTACCCTGCAGTCCCTTAGATGCGTCCCAGTTATCGAAACCAGACCCAGATATTCCCTGATAAAGTTATAGGTTCCCAAACTGGGTGTGTTGGGTTTTGCAGGAATCACAGAGCCCTCATGGACTAGCGCAGCGTAGTTGATGTTGTAGTGCTTAAAATTGAAGGGGTTTGAGGTATAGATGCCGCTAAAAGCTGTATTGTCCACAAACCCAAGGATAATAAGTTTGGGTAGTTGCCACAGAAATAGATTTGGCTGCTGGGTTAGTCAGGTACCTGCAGGGATGCTGAATACCTTCAGAGCTACTCTTTCCACTGCGTACTTGGAGTTTGATAGTTGCAATGCGTCGGCATGAGCTAGTCTGACGCTCTGGGACACTTTCACTCTCTTTACAAACAGGCTCACGGACAGTATGTCCAGCTTGTACTGTTCCGCATCCCCGCTGATGAGACAGAATGAGTCCTTGTTGCGGGTAAGCCTGATCTTAAAAACAATTCCATTGACAAGCAGTTTATCTTGAAAGAAGAGGTCTGAATGTATGTGTCCCAGGAGATCAAAGTGGCGACTGCCTCCGGCAAACCCTTCTCTTTTTACAAAACCCTGATTGTCACCGTCCAGAGCCTTGTCTTCAAAGTGGGCGTACGAGTCTTTGTAGAAGAGCCCAGCTGAAAGCTGCGTGTCAAGGGCTATGCTACTGTAATTTAGAATGCTCTCAAGGTAGGCTCTGTAGGCATACATGTTATCGCTCTGTGTGATTTGACGATCGCCCAGGGTGATGTCCACCTGATTAAACATGGTTGCTAGGGGGTAAGCGATCATTGCCTCTTTAGCATCTGCTTCTATGTTGGAACCATCCGCTTCTACGATTTTACACACAAGATGCAGCATCTTGTTGTTGAGATCCAGATACATATCCATGGACCCTGACACAAAAAACTCTATTGGGGCCAACGGCGTCAAAGCGGCTAAAGGTGATACCTCCATGAAAACGCTGTTTTCGATGCTGGTCTGCATGGGTTTAAGAGTAAACAATTCTAACTCAGATTTGGCCCACTCGCCCGATGCACAAATTACGAAGGCCATGCGTTGCTTTAAAAAATATTTACTTTAGAGACGTTTCTCTTCTTCTTGAAGCTCTGCTCCGTCTTGGGGTTCTTCTTTTGTGAGTGCCTTTTAAAGAACTCCTTCTTTTTTTATAGGGGGCCAGAGGCCCCCTACGCCTCGAAGCGCGACATTTCCTTTTAATACTTGTGCGTGGTCTGTATACCAGCCCCGCGCCTTCTTGTGGCTGCTTGTACATGCGCTCTGCGACAGCCGATGTGACAGACCCAATCACATCTTGGGCTATGTTCGTAGCCGCAGCTTTAACATGGTGCTTTGCCATTTCATAACGTCTTCTCAAGATTGACATAGCTCTTCTAAAAAACTACGGAAGGAACCTCCCAAGCCAGCCCCGTACATTACGGGGGACCCTTGAAAGTATGTTGGACCTCCAAAGCCAGCCTGATTTCTGTAATAGTCCTTGTACATAGACGGATCACCATATGCTTTCACGACCACCATGCTGTCTTCTTAATAGTCACTGTGATGTCTCGGCCTTAAATGAAGCTTAGCAATAACTTTCCCGTATTTAAAGGCGACCGGCACAGACTGGTCGTCAAAGATCACAGTTGAAATAGTGTCAAAATGGTTTTTAGAAACTGCAACGTATTCAGGCTTGTTAAATTGAATATTGACCATCGTATTATTTTCGCCCTGCACATCGACCCATCTTAACTATCCCCAATCCTCTGCGCCTCTACAATATCGCTATACACGTAGAGTGTATAGAACCCTCCGTTAATATCAAGGCACCTGTTGTTGAGTCCAACCGGACTTCTCGCATGTTGCACTGTGCCTAAAACCCTTCTTAATTTAACAGAGCAGTTAAACGATGTATTGCGGCCTGGGGCTTTAAGAAACACCTTCCTTCTAAGATTATCTACCATCAGATAAATATTCGAATAGGTTTCAATGTTGGATATGGATTTGTTGATGACATCGACAACACTTGTAACGGTTGGGTAGTATTCATATGGAAAACCAGCGGGTATGCTCAAAGGGTCCTGCTCACGCTTTATGTTAAATGTGACTTCGTTCAGTGCAAATGTATTCCATGTTCTTGGGTATTGGATTTCTGTTAGGGCTACTTCCCAATCCCCTTTCAGGTCGAAAGGTTTAGCCAGTTTCACGGTGTAATTATAAATCTGCTTGTCGGGGAACATGTCCTTAGAAGCGTTGGATGGCAGGGTAATATAAAAAGGCACTGTCTCCATCTTATCTTCAGCTTTAGACCGTCCCAAACTCGCACACTCTTCAGAGAGCTGACCAACACCCAACTGTTAAATATCTCCGACCACCCTCGCCATTTGACAAATGGCTGGCTGTTAGCCCCGCTACCTTTCCTTTTCAGAACCTTTTCAACCCTATACACCCTGTGCGGATCGTCGGGTACCATTTGTAACTCTTCATTGTAAAAGACGCCAGACACCTCTTCTCCATTGTAGTCCTTTAACCTGTAAATATACAACCCTTCTTTAAGCTCAACACTTTTCATTATAAATATCTCATCGCTAAAAGTCTACTGGTATCCCTTTGTAAACACACCTTTCAATTTTGAAATCCTAACATGGTCCCCTTTTTTAAAAAAGAGGGTTCTTCACCATTGTAGCGAAATGGCGACTGTACACTGTTCACCAGACCTTTAACGAATTAGACGGCGTTACCTCTATGGGCGATGTTTTGATGGTTCGGTGATAACTGGCATTATAAACATCTATAAAAGCCTGTAGAACATTGACATATCTGTATGTGTTGTAGGCCGTAAAGTATCTCCACATCTTAGACTTTAAAGTTCGGTTAAACCGCTCTACAACAGCTGCTTTTACTTCCATGTGTGACACAAAATGTTGAACAGCATGCTGCTTTAATAATTTCTGAAACTACTTGTTTAAGAATTCTTTCCCCTCATCTGTTTGTAGTTTTTGAGGGATTCGCCCTTTCTCGAAGATGGCTTTGAAAGCGGCTGAGATGCTAGCCCCACTTTTATCGCTTAGCACTTCTGCAAAGGCGTACTTGGACAACACATCTATGACGGTTAATATATAACAAGAGCCGTTATTATGTTTTACTATATCTTAAAGGCTGATTATGTCTGCCTGCCATTGATAATCTATTTGCGCATTAACAATTGTAGGGTGCCTCTTAAAACGCCTTCTGGCTGGTTTGTGGAGTGAATACGCCTCCTACCCTGATAACCATGTCTTCACCAGGTCTTTGTTTACCGGTTAATTTTCACCTACAGCCCTTCTATACAGAGCTTCGGCGCTTCCGAAGCTGCCAACCCCACTTGTATCATAATGAAGTTTTCTTAAACGGACCCCAGATATGTTATCAGTCGCTACAGCCCTTGAAATGAAAGACACTTGGTTTGTGTAAGTCCATTTTATTAATAATAAAGAATATAAGCAAAACATTAACAAAACATATTTCACATTTTTATAGTATATAGCATACTGGCTTTGCACTTTTTACAGACATACACACAATGGTTCTAGCAGGACCTTCCATAACAGCCTCCACACCAGTATGCAGGGAATAATTCATAGCCACATGGCACCGTGACATTCTACGGTTTTGTTCTAAATACACGCATGTATGTAAAGCTACATATTAACTTATTTTATTTTTAAATAGTCTTCGGGGGGCTAAAGAACCTGTTCTTCTATTTTTTAAATACATATCACACATACACCTTTCTACAAGCCTTTCTATCATCTTTCTATCAAAGCCCGTATCACAGCCCCGGCATACCCTGTAGTTTTGAGCTTGGTTTACTGGCATATCGGATCTCATTTAGTGCCATTGACACCATATCAGGGTGGACATATTTCTTTTCAGCGGACAACCCATTCACAACCCTTAGCAGTTTATACACCTTGTACGGGTCTAACAAACTACATATATGACGGATTGTTCTTGCTCTGTATGAGTTACATAGGCTTTCGTGGCAGCCTGCTGAGGATCCTTCATTTGATGGCCGTAACAAAGGCTGTAATAGTCACATTTGATACATGCTAGTACAACTGCTGCAGCAAAACCTTTAACAGACAACACGGCAACTTGGTGTACCACTGGAGTTTCCTTTTCACAGGCGCAGCTCATAGAAGCACAGGCACAATTCCTGTGGCCATCATTGTTTTGGCATGTGGAACTTTCAGTCTGCTTTGAACACCACAGACAGTAAAAATTTACGTCATTAACTTGTGACGGCTGTCCCTCGGCACCTGTTCTTTTTGGGGTTGCTTTCTACAGTTCAAAAGAAGAAAGAGAGACAACCCATTAGTTAAAAATAAAATACACCATTATGCACGTTAACTGTCTATAACGTTTTTTAATAACCTCAGCATTTTCATAGCCCTCATCTGCGCCCCTGAAGTCTTGAGAGTCACAGATGTCCATCGATACCCCGCAGTCTTCGGAGCTTGTACCCAGCTGTTGCACGACAACTGACTCGGGAACTGCTTCCTCCATAGAAGCCTTATCTTCATAGACGGGTGAGTTAGGAGGCGCTTTAGCTTCTTCACCCTCTTCCATTTCGAAGAAGTTGCTTCCAGCAGGCCCTTCACCATTAGTAGAGCCCTCACTGTCGCTGCTATAGACCTTAATCGGTGACACCAGGTGAGGCCATTCCTTGAGACTAAGCGCTTCCATCTGACAGCACAAGTCAGTGTCAAAACCAGTAACGTAGCAGCCCATATCTTTAGGAGCTTCCTGTTGAGCATTCTCGGCCACGCTCTCTGGTGATATGCTCCGATTATAATTATTGAGCATGGTGTATCCACCCTTCAGTGGGATCCATTTGATGATTGGGCTGTATCTCTTTTTTTAAAAAACTTTATTTACCAGTTTCACAGTTAAACACATTGTTGTTACCAGCTCGAATTCAATAACATTTGCAGCATTGCACTTTATACAACTTTTACGTCTGTAAGACATTATACGATGCTCCACATGACGTCGCATTTATTTTTGATTAGCAATGAGTCTCTCACATAATGCCATCACCTGTCTAACTACATCCCCAACTGCCTATGTCTGTATCACCATTGCGGGCAACAGGTGCGCACTCAATTAGTGTTTTCAAGTGATATTCTCGGAAATCAGCGTCCCAGGAGTCAGCCAATACCCGCAGGAACCAACCCGCTATTTGACCATGCGTTAGGCTGTGATTGTGTCGTGGCTGTGTATTGTTTGAAAGGGCCCCAAATATCCCGTGGGCGAGACTTAATGGGCAGTGTGGAAGCATATAAATCGTAGTTGAGGTTGCAGTATGTTAGGATGTGTAGCCAGTCCTTGCGCTTTGGCACCTCCTTCCGCCCCCATTTTAGTGCAACCTCCCTTTTTGCGAGTAGTAGCCCCAGTGCCGTGAATTTCCGGACCGATTTGGGTATGTTTTTAACATTACCGCAATAAGGCTATGGACGGTGTAGGATCAATATCAAAACCAATCATGTCCCCCAATGTATGAAATATGTCGGTCCAGAAACCGCCAATCTTAGGGCAGGTCCAAGCCAGGTGCGCAAAGTCTGCATGTGGGGCCTTGCATTTGTGGCAGCAATGGGGCCTGTCCGGGTCTATTTTGTGTGACATCTCGGGTGTGATGTAAATTCGCCATAGGAACTTGAAGTGAATAAGCTTGTGCCTGCTGTTCAAGGATACTTCTTTCGTTTGCAAGCAGCCCACTGATCATCAGTCATAGGGTGACCTAGGTCCGCCTCCCACGCAGCCCGTAACTTGGTGTCATGAACTGGGACTATCTCTACACAGGCCCTATATAGTTTAGAAACCAAATGTTCCCCTGTGCTACTGTCTAGTACGATGGAAAGGGGGGCCAGTGGGGCAGGTTCGACTGGAAAGCTTGGAACCCTAGCTTTTAAAGCTGCGCACAGGCGGGCAAGCACAAACCTGTCCATAAATGAAGCCTCTTGAAACTTGCCTCCGTCAGAGACTGAGAAGGCCTGGCCCTCAATGTAAAAATCGCCTATTTTTGTCACGTCAAATTTAGTTAGCGTGCGTTGCACTATTCTTTCCCCAGTTATCGGTATCCATCGGTTATTCGGAAGCGGTAAGTTCGGGGAATACATACTCGGAGACCCCAGCAACCTGAGCAATTTTTGCCAGGCCAAACTGGTGGTGGACACCGTCTGGATGTCTGAGGGATCGCGTGGGTAGCCCTGGGGCAACACCGTGCTCAAGGAGTCCGGAAGGACTAGATCTGCTTCAGGTCTCAAATAGGGGATTCTGGCATCAGGATGGTACCAGGAGTGAGCATAACGTCACTGCGCGATCAAATAATATAACTGAAGGTTTGGCACACCCAATCCACCCCTATGGTATGGGAGGGTCATGACCTCCCAACGAACCCTAGGGCACCTGCCACCCCAAGTCAGCCGAATAAGGTGGGTATTGATAGTTTTAAAAAAGCGATTCGTGAGAGGGATACGTATGTTATTAAATAAATACAAGAATTTTGGCAGTACGATCATCTTAATTAGTGCCACGCGCCCAGCAATCGAGAGTGGAAGCCGGAGCCACCTCTCCACTTGTTGCTCCAAGTTGTGTATTGCTGTGCCATAGTTCAGTAATAGAATCTCAGTTGTGTTTAAGTGTATATGTATCCCCAAGTATTTGACGGATTCGGAGCACCAGGTGAGTGGGTATTCACATTCCCATCTGACTGTGCCAGTGGTAAGAGGGAATATCACAGACTTATGCCAGTTTAGGCCCGAAAAACTGCCAAACCGAACTATCTCGCTAATCAAGGGGGCCAAGTTGGTTTGAGGATCCCTGACATACAGTATTACGTCGTCTGCGTATAGTGACACCAATAATGGCCCAGTATTAAATTGGAGCCCTCTTTGGAGGTGACGTTCCTGAAAATGCCTGATGAGGGGGTCCATTGCCAGTATGAAAAGCAGTGGGGACAAGGGGCAGCCCTGCTTGTGCCTCGAGAAAGGGTGAAGGAGCGGGAGAGTGTTCCGTTCAGGCGCAGTCGAGCGGTGGGGACCGAGTATAGCAATGCAGTAAGGTTGATAAACCCAAAGGGCATACCTAACCTGCGCATGACCGTCCAGATGAATGGCCATTCCAGTGAATCAAACGCTTTCTCTGCGTCTAATAGCACTGCAGCTGCCGGAGAAGCCGGGTTGATTCGGTGAAGGACCGCGAAGAGAGTGCGTAGGTTTAGGGAGGTAGATCTATGGGGGACAAATCCCGACTGGACCGGGGAAATTATTTTATCCAGCAACGGAGATTGTTTTCGCCAGAATTTTATAATCAGAATTTAACAGTGATAGCGGTCGATACGATCCACATTTTAAGGGGTCCTTGCCGGGCTTGGGTAATAGTACAATCACTGCTTCCCTCAGGGTCGGTGGAAGCTGATTCCGCTCCAAGGATTCATGATAGACCTCCAGGAGCTTGGGGGCTAAGATATCTTTGTACTGTTTATAAAAATCACCCGTGAAGCCATCCAGGCCAGGGGCGGAGGCCCCATTTAATGCTTCAATCGCATCTGTTATTTCATCCTTTGAAAATGGCTCGGACAAGAAGTCCTGCATATATTTGTCCATATATACCATAGCAATCTCTTCAAAGTATGCTTCCCGCGACTCAGGGGAATGCACAAGCTTGGAGGTATATAGTTCTTCATAATATCCTAAGAAGGTGTCTCGAATATCTGCTGTATCCATCAGAGTAGGCCCTAAGTCAGTATCGATGGCTGTAATGTACGACTTAGAATATGGAGGTCACAGTAGTTGAGCCAGCGTTTGCCCCGGCCTCTCGCCCTCCCCGTATTTGCGTGCCACCGCATATTTGCTGAGGAAGTGAGTTTCCCTTTCCGCCGCTTCCCGGAAGTCAAGTAATAACGCCAAGCAACGCCTCTCCCAATCAGCGGAATCTGGGGAATCTAACATGGAAATTTCTAAAACGGTCAGCTTCTTCTCTATGGTGGCTAAAGTATTTCTCAAGTCCCTCAATACACCTGCATGCTTTGATATTGCCACTCCCCTGATGTATGCCTTGAAGGCCTCCCAGAGAGTCACCCACGTGTCCACTCACCCTGTGTTCAAATCAAAGTATTCTTCAATTGCCTCCCTAATTTTGTTGTCGAATAGGTCATCATTCAACGCCCTGCTCGGGAATCGCCATTGATGTTCATGTCCCTCCGGTCTGGGAATGCGAAGTTTCAACAGCACGGGTGCATGGTTCGAATAGGTGCGGGGGAGAATCTCGATTGTGTTTTGCCATGTGTGCGGGATCGGGGCGAGCAGCCAGAAATCTAGTCTGGTCCAAGTGTTGTGTTGAGATGAGTAGTGAGTGAAACCCGGGTTCGACGGATTATGGACCCTACAGACGTCAGAGCGGTGAAATGTCTTGCACATATCCAGCAATACCTTACGGGCCCGGGGTTTGGAATCTGCCGCTCTAGAGGAGGAGTCTATGGTGCAATCCAATAGTAGATTAAAATCTCCACCAAGTATCACACTGCCAGTACTCATACGTAAAATATGGGCATTGAGAACCTGGAAAAATTCAGGGCTGTCAACATTAGGGGCGTAAACACATGCAAGAGTAACAATATGACCCAGCAGTTTACCCACTACAATAATGTAACGCCCGTCTGGATCAGTGTAGCAGTCAGATTGGGAAAATGGTAGTCTCTTATGGATTAAGATCGCCGTGCCGCGGGCATAAATGCTGTAATTTGAAAAAAAACGGTGTGCACCCCAGCTAGCCGCAAACCGTGTGGATTCAGACTTAGGTAAATGTGTCTCCTGCAAGAAGGCGATGTCCACATTGTGCCGTTGCAAGTAGTGGATCACGTGTTTGGATTTTTTGGGGTTATTAAGCCCCCTAATGTTCCAGATAATGAGGGGCAGATTCGAATGAGCAGCTAAGTCAGGGGCAGACGTCATTTGTGGCGTGTGGTGAACCCATGAGTGTGAAGCACGCAAGGAGTGTCGACAGTCATGCTTTGATTAGAGCTGGTAAAGAAATAACAACAAACAATTCGAAAAGTTTCCCCTCCCAACCTCGCGCCCCAGTACGCAAGGTAAATACCCAAATAAACAATAGCCTAATGCATCCTGAAAACACCCCATTTGGGAAAACAGAGACAATGACTGATGCACTTGAGTCTGAGAGTTCAACAATGTGCTACGCACCTAGGGGGGAAGCAACGCTCCAATGGCGCCCAGCATAGCATAAACAATATGAAAGAAACATAGCACTTCTGTCTTAATCATCGTACTAACACAGATGTTGCATATCGTCAATTTTCTTTGGCGTGAGATCAGAGATAGCTGCCAAGGCGGAGCAAGTGTCATTCACGAGAGAAGAGTTCGACACTGGCAACAGATCCGCTATGGGGAGGGGAAGATTCAGCACCAACATCGCGTTTCTGACTATCAGAGCCTTTGTAGGACTTGCAGAAGGCTTGAGCCTCCGTGGGGTTTTTGAAAATGCGGGGTCTCCCGTTGACATCGACCCGCAGACGCGCCGGATACAGCATGCCATATTTGAGGCCCAAATTTCGTAGAGTTGCTTTGACACCAGTGAACTTGCGGCAGGTCTCCTGGACCATGAGTGTGAAATCCGGGAAAAAGGACACCGCCGATCCCTGCCATGAGATCGCGCCACGCTCTCTAGCCAAGCGCAGTGCCGTGTCCCTGTCCCGAAAGTTCATTATGCGGGCAATGATCGGGCGCGGCGGGAGTCCAGGATGAGGGCGTGGGCCCAGCGATCGATGCGCCCGTTCAACAACGAAACCCGGGGTGAACTCCTCCTTTCCAGAAATGTCAACCAGCAACGATTCCACAAAGGTGTCCATTCTGCCTGTGTTTGTCGACTCCGGGACCCCAATTATGCGAAGGTTATTGCGGCGACTACGCGCTTCCAAATCTTCATTTTTAATGGCAATGTCTTTTAAGATTTTTTCGGTGCGTTCCAACCGTTTCGTCATTTGAGCAACGCCATCTTCAAGATCCGAAATACGACCTTCCGCTGTGTCTAACCGCCGATCGTGAATGTCGATTTTGGCCCCAAGGGAGTCCAATCGCTTATCCAGCGGGTCAAATCTGCTGTCAATTGACTTAAATCCGGCCCTGAGTTTCCGCCAGTAAATCGGGGTGGGTTGAAGCAGCCCCTAGCACCGTAGCCGAGCCTTGGGTACCATCCGCCATGTCAACACTATTGTCCTGTACTTTTTCTGTGGCGATGGGAAAGGACAGCACTCTCTGCTTAGGGTCTTTTCTGCCCATACCTGTGTGCCTGCAGCCAGTAAAAGCGTGCGCAACCGCCCAAAGGAACTAGACCTGGTCGAGGTGAGGTCACGCAATTATTTCTCCAATGGTAAGGACGTTAAGGCCCTGCTGCCCTCAGAACTGGAGGCGCGCGGCGCCTGCAAAGTGCAAAACCGGCAGCAGTTGTGGTAAGTGACCTGCGAGGTAGGCCCCCGGTGCTAAACCTGCAGCGATGGAGTTGAGAGGCCGAGGGGGGGCCCACCCTTCAATGAGCGGGCTGTGGTGGTTGTAGTAGCCAGGATAGCACAGGTCAAGCAACATGTAGAGGCCAGAAGATGAGCACACGGACTGCACAGGCAGGAATCGTCGCGTTCCAAGATCCAGCCCAGTTGCACCAGTCGCGGTTAAGGGTAGGTACACTCCTCAGCCCTTGTTTTCACCTCCCAGCGCCCAATGCTGTCTGCGGGCGTAGGTGTGTCTGCGAGTCCGCTGCACAGTGTTACGATGGGAATGGCGAGTTCGCCTTGTAACGCCACAGGCAGCCCAGTTCCATCTCCACAGCAGTCTTGCGGCCGAAAGCAAGCAGGTTCGCCGATGTTTCGATCCCCCCCGTAGCCCCAGTGCACAGCTGGGCCGCTGTCTCCCTGGCGCACCCGGAGTCCCTGTCACCCAGGGGGCCTGCAGGAGCGTCGGCAGATCAGTGCGCCACCCCCAGAACGGCAGTACAGCAAGGGGGAGTGCGCTGCGACGGCCGCGCAAAAAAGGGCATGCAGAGGGGGGGAGGATCACACAAAGAGCTCACCGCAGCCCGACATCCACCTTCGGATCCCTCTCACTCCGCAAGCACAGGTCCACAGGCCACGGACCGGAGGCCCCGGCAGACAGCAACACAGGCCGCAGCAGGCTCCGCCCCCTCAGGCCATGGCATTAGCGATAATGGGGTAACCCTGTGGCCCTCAGAACCTGGGTATGTGTGATATACAAACAAGTGGTTCTGTCGGGAAGGAAACAATTGCTTTGTACGATATGGAAACAAACTTAAAAACGTCAACAATTATAGACTGAAGGGAATGATTCACAGTCAAAGACTTTTTGTACGGAACACACCACAAAGACACAATAATTTTTTAGCCACACAAAATGATCTTTGTATTGCATGAGTTTCATGTACATATATTAATGAATATGGCTGTCAATAAAGCAATACAAAATACGACGATAAGGTGAATTAAAGTGCAAGTGAAGTGACTAGTGATGACTAAATAAATAAGGTGCTGTACATAATATACAAGTGGATCAAACATGAGACAATAAAATGATTATAGTATACTGTTCAATCATTAAAGCATAAATACACAGCCCAAGTACGACTTTAAATTGGGGTCCGCGAAGTTGCATGAACTAGTATAAATTTAACGTCGACGTTTCGACCCTAGGTAGAAGCGCAACTTGAATAAGCGTCAGGGGCGGGTCTTCATCAGGACGGGGTTGGAGAAATTAAATGTTGACAGCCGCAAATGTTTTCAGGGATCCTGTATCAAGAATTGATGGGGATCCAATGTGATATCAATCACAAGGAGACCTACACCAGGGGTTGTGGTCTCATAGAATGAATTCCGCATGTGCTCCAACAGCCGGTTGGAGACGGGAAATTAAGTTTAAAGGACGCCGCCGTCAAGCAATCATTCCTACTGAGAGCCTGGACCTATTCTGTCCGATATTTCTCTGCAAGTGAACTTGCAGAGAAATATCGGACAGAATAGGTACAGGATCCCTGAAAACATTTGCGGCTGTCAACATTTAATTTCTCCAACCCCGTCCTGATGAAGACCCGCCCCTGACGCTTCTACCTAGGGTCGAAACGTCAACGTTAAATTTATACTAGTTCATGCAACTTCGCGGACCCCAATTTAAAGTCGTTTTTATTGACAGCCATATTCATTAATATATGTACATGATACTCATGCAATACAAAGATCATTTTGTGTGGCTAAAAAATTATTGTGTCTTTGTGGTGTGTTCCGTACAAAAAGCCCCTCAGGCCATGGAGCGGATTTCTGCGCGTTGCGGGCGACTCTGCAGGTCGGAGGAGTCACTACTGCCGCTGCATCGGATGGGGATGATCCGCCTCACGGTGCTGAGTTTTTCCGAAGCTCGTCCTCGAATACAGCCGGATCCGAGCTGGGACACCGAACGGAACTTCAAAGCCGCGCGGCCATCTTGGTCCGCGGCTTAGCCCCGCCCCCATTGGGCTGTATCTCTTCATATTGATAAGTTCCTCTTTCTGTATTCAGGCTCCTGGTTGCTGTACACGGCTCTTAAGGACGCCATATATGTATTCTAAGCAACCCCTAAAAGAGGCGTACACCTCTACATCACAACTTGGGCACATGGCATCATAGGGTTCTGGTTCGCTGGGGTCTCCAAAACAGACCTCCCCTATGGCATCCCACCCCCTTTGGGACAAGTGGTCACCTATGTAATTTCTAGGGTGTGAGACCTGTCACTTTTAGTTCATTTCCAAGGGCGTGGGACCTGTCACTTTTAGTTCATTTCTAGGGCATGGGACCTGTCACTTTTAGTTTGATGAGTAAAGGTAACCCGGTTTACTACTCCCAAACATTATTAATTTTAAGAAATGGTGTCCTGTGGCAGAGTTCAGAAACTCCAGGAGTTCGCAAAAAGCCATAACTTCTGCATCTGTGTTCCACAGTCTGCAGTCTCTGGACAGTGCTCATGAACTTTCAAACTCATGGAACAATGTTGGGTCCTCTTCCATAGTTTGGGGATTCTAACTGAGTTTGCAAACTTTAGCTCTTGTGGACAAGTCAAGTTTTATGACATGAGCAAAAAAAGGAGAAAGACTGCATTAAATTGCTTATGAGTTTCTAAAATACTCATGGGCATTTTGGGAAATGGCACTTGAAGCATCAGGAGCACAGTACAGAACAGAGTAGACAGGCTTAACTTAGAAAAAATGTGTGAAGAATTAAGAAGTACCAAAACTGGCTGTATTATGATTCTAGCTGGATCAAAACCAGAGATAGAGAATTAGTATTTTAATATGTACTCTAGTTTTCTCATAGGACAGCCAGAGCCTTCCACGGTGTAAATAGATTTTGGGGGCTTGTCGGAGCAGAGAAAAAGTGACATTACATGTCCCATTTTAAAATACTATGCACCCTACCTTGTGTACTACAATGCCTATATAGGGATGATGTGCTAATATTTAAAAATAATGTTTTTTTCTCCTATTAAAAGGGTTATATTGACAGGTAAGTCACAGGTTAAAACTGTAGCAGTAAGACTACACTGGCAGGCTAGAAGTCATGTTTTCCTTGTCACACTAGTGAATAGCATAATAGGTGCTGCAGTCTACAGGTCACATTTTAACTTTCTATGCAATAGGTGTATTCTCTGCAGCATTTAACATAGCCTTATAAAAAGCTACATTTGGTAATCAGGGTTTAGCCAACTTCTACATGCTTTAAGAGTCAGAGTGCATGCACTGGGAATTGGACAGCAGGGCTGCCCTGTGAAGAGTCCAAAACTAACAATAAAATTCAACCAAAAAAAGTGACCGCGAATAAAGAGGCATTTTCTCACAGCCAGAAAAACCACACAAAAGGGAGTGCCTCAAGAATTCAATATTTGTATTGTAAAGTTTGTTCTCTTTGTCTTTTCCCCCTCTTTCATGATGTACACATAGTTCCATGGTGTCAATATCAATGTACTCTTCTCCAATATCAAAATAACATGAGAGCTGTGGTATGAAGTCTCAAAACAGTTCTCTTTATTATTCTTGAATGCATCAAAGAAACAGCCCAGCCAACGCTTTTCATCTCCGAGAGGACTTTATCCGGGTTAATGTATTTCTTTACAGCAATGTCACATCGAAGTCTAAGTGTAAAATGGATCAGTTCTCAATGAAATTCTTAGAACACTAGTACTACTCCTTTATTGTTGTAGTAAAATACCAGGTGACCTGGTGACAGGATAGGCTCGGGTGAGGTATGTGACACCTCTCAGCTCAGGAATGGCAGCTTGGATTGTTCAGTATTTTAATTTACTTCAGAGGAGGGACAAGGGTGAGTCCTGTCCATTCACAGTCAACTGTAAGGGGAAGCCTGAGGAAGGGATGTCTTTGATCTTTAGACACTCTGTAGCTGACTGTGCATCACCCCAGTGAGAGGAGGAGCTGGTCGCAAAACCATTATAGTGTAGCTGTGGAAAAAAGGACTGCTTATTAGCCTAAAAGCAGCCCTGGTTGGCCCACATGCACCCTTCAGGGCAGTAGGCCTGCTCCATCTTAGATTTGTCTTAGAAGGCTGCAATGTGGGATAGTTTGCAGTAGGCAAACATGATGTGCTGCTAAAGAGGAAAGGGGTGCTCCCTGGAACTTTTTTATTTTTAGCATTGGGTAGGTAATGTACATGAGTAACCTCCACCCACTGGCTAATAAATCATACAAATGGGGCACCTCACCCACAGCTGAGTAGAACACTTTCTGAATCTGCGGAAGAAAATAACAGGACTGAAACTGCTGTCTGAAACCTGTAAGGAGACCTTATGGGCTGGACCTGCTATCACTTGTACGCAGGAAAAAGTAGTAGACTACAAGGGATAGTTGGCTGACCTCCTTTTGTGTGCACAAAATTACCAGGAATTAATCATTATTTTGTGAAATGCAAATCTGTCTTTAAGTGATAGAACTTAGCGTGAATTGTGCTTCACATTCATGTTCGATGTGAGAATGCATTTCACAAAATAAATGCAAAAACAGAAGAACCGCTAAAAACAGCCACTCGTGTTCAGTTGATCGTGTGTGTTCCCTTTAAAGTTTTACCACTGATGGTGCATAACTACGTGAGGTGGTTTATTGGAGTAATTTGGGAAATTTCCCATAAAACCCATAACACAAAAATCCTGAAATTATGTGCATCATGCCAGTATTGTTCAGATTTCACCAAAGTTGCAAGAGGCATTTTCCTGGAGAAATCAGTGACCAGTTGCAATTAGAAGAGGACTGGATCCTGCTAGTAGCTTTTTCTGAAGTGAGCAGTGGTCCTTAAGAGCTATCCCTGAGGTCTTTGGGAGCCTTTGACGTGTCCAAAAGAACTTGTTCAAAAAATGAAATGTCCAGATCTTCGTAGGACCGGGGCCAACCACCAAAGTCAATCCGCCAAAGGCATGACCTCGCTGGGCAAGAAAAACAGGTTATCCCTTTGAGGATTGTGGTGTATTATATGGTATGGCTGTGCGACCTTGCAATGTAATACACTCGCAGAACTGCCTTGGGTCCAGTCAGGCTCGTTTGTAAACTCTCAAGCTTAACACTGGGTAGCTGTGGCTTTGAGCAGCAAGGCTTAAACAAATGAACTAGTGTAAAGCATATAGAACCGCCAAACAACGAAATAAAGTTGCACAACACAAAAGAATTTCAACACCAATTTAGAAAAATAGATTATATTTGTGTGCATTTTTAGACATCTAGATGATCAAAATCCACTGGAGGGTTCTGGAGATATAGATTTTTAAGTAAAACATAAATCTCAGCTTTTTAGTCCAAAGAGCAAACAAACATTTTAATCATAAAGTTTTAAAACTTTTGAAAAGTTTTAAAGAGTTGTGTTTGGCTACTCTGGCCCGAGTGGGGCGAACAACTCAGTCATTGAGAAGTTCAGGGGGGCAATAAGGAGTATTTGGAGTTACCTGGTCACCAAAGCAGTCTCAAGTCCAGTTCCACACTTTACATCAAGACCGCCATAGACTTCAATGGAGTGGTCCTGATGCTGGGGATACAGGATGCAAAGGATGCTGAAAGATGCTCTGGGTGCTGTGTGGTTGATGGGGGTGTCCTTGCAGTTATTTCTCGGTCCACAAGTAAAGTTGTGCGACTTTGGCCAGAGGGGTCAGTGTCGCTCGAAGTCCCGTTTGAGCTAGTAGAAACCCAGCTGTAGCTGGGCTACCGATCTCCATACACAGCAGGTCTTGCTGAATCGTTTGGTGAAGGTTGGTGTTCCTCTTTAGCAACCAGTCTGGGCTCAGATGACACTTTTGGGTCCAATAGACTGGAGTGCAACTTTTGGCCTTCGAAGATTGGTCTCTTGAGTTGCCTTTCGGCCGTCAGCGGTGATTCGAAGACTGTGGCTACTGACTTGCCGCTACTTCAGCTTTGATGGCCCTTGTGTTGGTCCCAGGAGGTCAGCGAACTGACCCTTGGAGTCATTTCTTTGGTCTGTGGCTTGGGAGTGACTTTTTCAAGAGGCAGGAGCCACAGGCACAGTCCTCTCTTTGCTAGCCCAAAGTGCTGCAGATGCCGCCCAGCAGTTGGTGCAGCCTCTCTTTGCCAGGACCAGGGGTCAACAAGGAAGTCTTTCTTTGTACCTTTCCCCAGTTCCGTTGTGATATGAGGTTCAGGGTGCCAGGGGTGCCATATGTATGCCATTGAAAGTGCCCTGGGGTGATGATGCAGTCACTAGCTAATGGGATACCACAATCTCTCACACCCTGTGACAACATTCAGTTATGTGTGGCATTTAGTGTCATATGGCCGTTAGGGTCATTGTCGACATTGCTAAGTCAGCATGAGCTCTGCTGCCATGATGCTCCTTTTGCGCACGTTACTACATGACTTTATTTTGCAAGACTCTGTTTATGCCTTTCACATGAGAACTGTCTGCTTTCTGCGTTCGCTGCCTGTTCCTGGAGTTTAGTCTGAAAACGGTGTGCAAGGTCGATAAACAATGCCCCTTGTTATTCTGTTCCGGTCAGTCCCTAGCACCTAGACAAAACACGCTAGCACAGCTGCTACTGCTGGAAACTCGTGCTTTGATATTATGGGGATGCATGTTATTCTGACACACACTTGGAGAGGGACCTTTCCAGGGAGAAGAGCTATGCTGTTCCTATGATGTAAAAATACCATCTAGGCACTAAGGTATAGGGTCTGCTGACAAAGCCCAGAGATCTTCCTTTATATAAAAGAACTTCTTCTTTCCAAGGGGAGGCTGGTTAGGCCTTATAGTCTTTTATCCACTGCCTGTATACGATGACATCCCCCTTTGTAATCTATGGTCTTGTGACAATGCTAACTGTTTTAGGTTTATGCGTTTTGCTGCTGGTAGTGGCTTGTATACTGCATTATAGAGCACTCTAGTTAAAATAAACATTTTGAACTATAACACTGACTCTGTCAATTCTTATTGTGGACAGGTATGAGTGAGTGAGCGAAAGGGTACGTCTTGCTACCGCAATTCCTGAGAGAGTCGGGAGTGTTGTGTTCTGGGTTGTCTAATCATTTGTAGCTTCATGATTATGTAGGAGAGCAAATGAGACACTATAGCTAGTCGGTTTTGGGATTTTGGCTACAGAGGCGATAGGAAGGCTCAGCCCCTACACACCGAGGTCCTGTTTTCCTGTGCATAGTTCTGTGTATGTGCAGAATCCCTGCAACATGGCGCTGCCAACATTTGGTCTGGTACTTATCTGCAAGACTCCTGAGTAGAGCTTGTGCTTGTCCACAATCCCCTCACTCCTGTTTCCGGAGACAGTTATGACGGAGTAACCTCCTATATTGAGATTTTATAGGTTTTTCAAGCTTGAATTTTAAAAGGTCTTTTTTCTTTCTTTTGCCCGTTATTGCGCTGCCACTGGTAGGTTGTTATCCTCTTTTTTTAATTATGGCGGTTGCCATAGTGGGTCCTAACCGCGCTCCGGTTACCGCTTATTTGACATGGAGTCCCTAATGCCGGTGCTGATCTTATCTTTGTTGTTGAAGCGAATGCTGCACATCGCTTCAAGGTATTTTACTCTTAGGTCACCTTTCAGGCAGTGGATGGAGCTGATAATTTCTTTCACGAATATACTGCCACCACGCTTCTGCGGGATTATCGACCTTATCGATCTCTTAAAGTTCTGTTAACAGCTTGGCAACACACTATATGGTTTAATGGCGCCCTTCCTCATCCTTTGACAGCGGTCTGTTTAAACCCCTTATCGATTGATGGGGCCACATGGCCCGTTTTGGCTGGGTATACCCCACATCCAAATTATCTGTTACAGTTGCAGAGCTACGCGTATTGCATACTTCGTTAATACATGTTCATCGAGCTGTTATACAGTTCATGTCGCACAACATACAGGTGGGACCACCTGGAGTTGCTGCACAACCACCGGGACCGGGTGGTGTAGTTATCAGTCCTGTCATGATTAATTCGGTGATGGGCAAGCGTCTGCAAAATAAGGACAAGCTTCCTTATAGGCTTGCTGAAAAATGTGGGCAACTCGAAGCTGTTTTTCCAAATACACGCCTGTGGAGAAACACAGGATTCTGACCATGAGTTTACCTAAAGGCCTAGTTCCCGAGTTGGCTGATTGTAACACTTGGGGTAGAGTGTTTGCAGCGGTATATTCGATGGAGTTTCAGCACTCCCTCAATGACCGTTCTCCCTTCCGTGATTAAACGTGTTCAAGATGAACATGGGGCCGAGGTGGCCCTGGAGTTGGGAATGAGACTGGTGGGGGTGTTCGATATTGTTTGCGATATGATCCTTGCTAATCTAAAGGGTGAAGCTGTAAGCTTACAAGTGGCACAACGCTTGGAGGCAGTTGCTGACGCAGACAAACAGCGTGAATTGCCAAAGATTATTGCTAAAGTGTTTTGTAGTTCCGATAAGACCTATATAGGATCGGTACATTTAGACAACATACACTGCGGGACTGGTGTCCAGACTGATTCCAGACACTCCACCGGGTATGTTGATCTGTGTACCAGCTAGCTCGCAATGCCACTATAACCTCCTCTTACCAAGGAGAGAATAGTTCTTGGCAACTATCGAACATGACAACCCTGATCCCTCAGGACCGTGGAAACAGTAACTTACTTTTCGCTCAGTCACTCGTGCTTACTTGTTCTCAGAGAGATACACAGAATAAACGGTTGGGACGTTTTTCAATAAGCATTTATTGAACAGTCATTATTCTTGCGTAAAATAAGTGTACCGAAATCACCAGTAGACAGTAGCATAGATAAATGAGTAACAGCACTAAGAAAGTAACCAGATGGTAGGTTTCTACCATTTTGCTAAAATCATAACCACAGGTAAAATACATGGCAGTAAAATGCATACTCCTATGATGTGACCCTAACTAGATGTACCTAGGTGTACCTAGCATGTGAGTAGGTGTAAAGCCAAGAATCCCTCTAGGATAAAGCCAACCCCATTACCTGATGTTAGACTGCGGGACACCGTTCTGGTCTCGAGCTGAACACCCCGCAAGGGATGTCAGACCTCTGCAAGCTGGAGTATCTGCATGCAGGAACCTCAGCGGCTCGCGTCAGTGTGTCGGCATGGAAGTCGTGATCTCCTCTGCCTATCTCAGCAAGATGTGGTGTTTATATACGCTAAGGTATCCCCAGGGATTCTACCTTCCTGTGCCAGTGTCGGACTTAGGATGACGTCGGGAATTAACTTTATACACAGTTATTATGCAGGAGATGATGGTCCTGCTGTGATTCCAAGAAACTAAGAATCCTCATGCATAATTTATGAGGCCAGTGTCCAGGAAAAAACCCTACGTACTTATGTGTAGTATTGTAACTGGGTAAAAGGTCAGTCCTCCAAATCCGTTATGTACATAGTATAGGAGAGAATGTAGGTGAAGGGTTATGATGATGCCTAGACCTATATCGGGGTACCTATATGAAATATAACAAAAGCTTATAAAACCTTAGGGTGCAATAGTCTGGGAATTAAGCCTTTTACTCAAACTCAACCTCAACAAAAAGCCCAGACTGATAAGGATGGGCGCCCGTTCTTTCCTAAAAAGAACTGGAGAAATAAAAAACAGGGGCAGCAACAACAGAAGCAAGGTTCACGTGCTGGTTCACCGACGCCTGATTCTTCTGAGCATACTTATGATTTGCGCGACCGCGCAAAAATTAAGACTCCTGATACATTCCAAATCCCTGATCAGCGCTCTCCTCATTCTTTACAGGACACATCGGACTCTCAAGTCAGTGGAGGGTAGCGACACGATCGCGGCAAAAGTGCGACCACTCAACAGGGACGTGATCAACCTCGAAGGTTTAACGTGAAAGCCAAACAAGAGGGACTGCCTCATTTTCGACCCCCGTATCAGAAGAAGTATGCATCAGAAGGTGAGAACGCTACTCCTAGACTGGACATGGGTGGTGACTCTGCTCGACAGCGCGGCGGAGGTTACCATAGTGCGGGAGGCACTGCGCCTCTGTCTGGAGGCGAGAGCAACTGATACATTTATTACAGTAGAAACAGCGGGCACTCGAGTTGCGCCCCTGGATAGACTGTATGAAATTGTCTTCCAAATTGAGGGTGATATAGAGCGTACAATTACAGTGGTTTTCTGGGAAAATCCCACCTCTTACTGTGACATTTTATTAGCGGAGTTGGATTGGCCTCCACCATTTGTTCTAGCCGCTTCTTGAGGGGAGGACGTGATACTTCCAAGTTTTTCACGTTACGTCCCTGAGGAAGCTAAACAGGCTTACGCATCTGAATGGGCATTGGCCCTTGCCCCAGCGGTGTACTGTAATCAAGTGGGCTGGGATAGAGATTCACCGGCGCATGAGATACCATTACGGTCTATGCCCCAGCCACAACCGCAATATCCAATCAGACGAGAGGCTAAAACTCACGTTTGTGACATTCTGACTCAATTGGAATATCAAGGTGTAATTGAATCCTGTGTATCACCGATGAATAATCCTCTTTTTCCAGTATCGAAACCGGACGGTTCATATCGCATAGTCTTGTATTATCGAAATTTGAATAGTCATTGTCGTACATTTGCGGTACAGAACACACACAGCTCTGCGCTAGTGAACAGCATTGTTCGCTAAAAATTAAAAACGACACTGGATATGTCCAATGGTTTCTACAGTCACAACTTGGCTCCTGAGAGCCGTGACTTTACAGCATTTAGCGCCGTCGGAAATCAAAAAGGATTTACGCGTTTGCCCATGGGGTATAAGAACAGCCCTGGGGCTTTTGCTGCACGTGTTGTGTCTTTGTTGCACAGCATAGACCCAGATGCGTTCTCGTACGTAGATGATATTTATTTGACGGACGATGAACTCATACCACATCTTGCCCGTGTCTACTGCATTATTTTGTCGTTTGCCGACTATGGATACAAATTCAATTTTGCTAAATCACACATCGCTTGTCTTGTGGTGCTCTTTTTGGGCTATGAGCTCAATAATGAAGGTAGGGGGTTGGCCCCCCACTTTCTGGAGAAATGTGCACAATTGCAACCTCCTTCAACACTGAAGATGCTTCAGTCTGTGCTGGGATTTGTAAATTTCGGTAGGACGTACATCCACGATTATGCCCAGCATATCAAACCGCTCTATGCATTGATACAACCTACATATTCTTCTGCCTGCTGGCTTCCGGAACTTACCTCAATTCTACAATCTTTGCAGTCGGATCTGCTAGCGACTAACTACTTGTTGACGCGTGATAATTCCATGAATCTGGTCATACATATTGTACCGGGGACGGTGGGTTTCACATATTTGACGTTCAATGAAGGTGACACAGTACCTATTGCATACAAATCACATTTGTACACTGCGGCGGAAATGCGATTTTTGAATGTTGAAAAGATTTTGACTGCGGTCCAAATGGCGATTCTGAAAGAACGCTCGCTGGTGCAGGGGAAACGCATTCTTATGGTTTCGCCTATCCCTGCTTTAGAAGCAGTGACAAAGGCAAGTGTACCGAACTCTAAGGCTTTACATCCCTGTTGGATACAATGGGCTGCTTCTTTGACATCGGCTGATGTTACGTTTATCTTTGATCCTGCTCTTCAGACACAGGAGTTTTTGCAGTATGAACATGTTCATCCTCCTCAGTTGTTGTTGCTTCCTTTGGATAATTACAAATGTATCATTTATACCGACGGCTCGGCTCAACCAGCCATCGGGTCCAAACATGCTTATTCAGCAGTTTGTGCTATTGTGGCTGGTTCAATTGTAAATGGTGAATTTAAGTCTTCAATTGTGCATACACAGGCACTAGGGGACTGTACCACGCAATTGGCAGAGCTGCGTGCTCTTATTCTAGCTCTCGAGTTTGCAGACCCTAATGTGAATACTCTTATTGTGTGTGACTCTTACTACTGTGTCCAGTATTTTAATGACAACTTATTCTTTTGGTCTCAGAATGATTATCAGGACTCTAAAGGCAGCGCAATAAAGCATAAAAAGCTTTGGGTTTGAGTGGCGGAGTTTAAAGAACATCTGCCACTCACACATGTTATTCATACTCTTGGCCATCAGCGTGTGGGAGCACATGCTGTTGGTAATTCTTTGGCTGACAAGGCAGCCAAATCTGCAGTAGCCACGTGTTCCATTGCAGCAGTTACAAGATCCATGACTAAGATAGATAATGACATCTTGGCAGCTATAGCTGCTCCGAAGAATGGAACTGCATACCCGCAGGGCTTCCCTTCTAAGTATTCATATCATTTATCTCCAGAACAAGTTCCTTATGCTAAAATTCCATCAGTTGGGGATCGGCTGATTCCCAACATAGACCACAGACTTCCTTTGATCACAGCTGCACATGAAGGCTTGGCTTCTGCACATGCCGGAGTGTCTGCAACTGTTTCTATTTAACAGCAAAGTTATTGGTGGCGTTGTTTATATAAACAAACCCATAACTATGTCCTTTCTTGTGACATTTGTCAACAAATCAAACCGTCTACGGTTGAACGACCACCACAAACACAGCTATATATATCAAATCAACCGTTTGGCTGTATATATCTTGATCACTGCAGTCCATTGACTTCAGACACTGCATATAAATATATTTTTGTTGCAGCTGATTCGTGCACTAGATTCCTGTGGGTTTGGCCACAACGCAGCGCAGACGCTCAAAATCTCATTAGAGATTTACGTGTCTTTGTCGGAACGTTTGCCTGTTGCACCTTCCATTCAGACCAAGGTCCAGCGTTCGCCTTTAACTTAAGGCGTACAAGGACGCGATGAAGTCTTTTGGGGTGCTGGTGCTGTTTTCGTCTCCATACAGGCCTGAGGGCAATTCTATAGTGGAGCGAATAAACCGTGACTTAAAGCAATCTTTGACAGCTAGAGTCTTAGGTATGGGCAGAAACTGGCTGGCCCATTTGTATGGAGTCCAACGTGCACTTAATAATCTCCCAAGAAGATCTCTGGGTGGACGGACCCCATACGAAATGCTCTTTGGCATTAAAATGTTTGTGCCAGACCTTGATGGTCTAGACGTTGTGGCGGAGGCTGCAACATTTGACATAGATAACCATTCTACTATGTTACAGGACCTTCAACAGACAAGTGACAACTACGCTACAGAATATATACCCTCTTCCAATGACACGGCGATGCTGATTCCGGTCGCTGGCTGGCTTCCCAAGATTGGAGATCTGGTACGAGAGAAGCGAGAGAACAAAAAGGAATTTGGTCCCTCTTATCGTGCACCAGTGCCAGTTCTTGTATTGAAGGGTAGTCGTACAGTGATACTACCACCTTTACCTGGTCGCAAAGAAAACAGATACATTTCAGTTGACAATGTCAAACTACACCATCTGGCCGATTCCGCATAGTGTGATTCCTAGTGTTTCATGCAACGCTATTTCTTTGAATCCGATGGCTTCTGCCTCTTCGACTGATACTTGTGTCGTTGAGGGTGAGATGGAGACTACTATTGACCTTTTGCCTGTTGTGCCTTCATTCTCTTCCAACGCAGATGTCGAGTATGCTTATCCTGCGGATGAGTCCCACATTGAAGTACCGGACAGTCCTTCACATCATCAAGTTGATGCTGCGCTGCCACCGTTAATGAACATGGGTGCAAGCAGGTATTTTGGGGACCGTACGAGCTTCTCTTATGATTCTTCATCCTCGTCCTCCTCTGTGACACCTCCACTGACAAAAACAAGTATTTTCATCACTTGGTTCACGAAGACTTACCTGACCCCACCCCGGACCTACATCTGGTTAGTGCTTATCCCGATTTTCCTATTCATATCGATTGGATTTGTGACAGTATTTTTCTTGCTCATCAATGGTCATTATTTGCCACAATGCTCTGCTGTAAAGTTGGTCGATGGAAGTCTGGCTCCACATACATCGTCCCATATCATGAAACGTGATCAAGCCCTTGTGAACATTTCGGCTTTCCCTGTTGCTGATGGCATCGTTTGGGATAAGGTTGCTTTCGAAATCCATGGTCCGACGGAAGTCCTCAAGATACCATACGTGTTTCATTAGGAGATGTGGTAACATAGGACATACATTCTGATGATTGAGATGTACAAGCAGTACATTAATTATTTTCTGATTTAAAATATTATGCTGCTTTTGATGCTGAAGATTTGTATTTAAATTCTGCCAATTATGCTGATTTATTCTGTTATCAACACTATGGCCATCATTTCTTACACAAAACAAACACGTTAAGACCTGTTTTTAATTACACGCAGTGGGAACATTGTCCAACTCCCTTACAGGGAGTTCTAAAATGCTTAGAAATAAGTTTACCTATATTACTGATTACAACACGTCCAATCCAGAATCCTATTTTTTAAAATTGACATTGCCATCTGAATCTAAATTTATTCTCACACACACAAAATTATATATGCAAATTCATTTAGGACTGAATTGGCCTTACAGGGTTATGATCACTGGAAAGATACCATTGATTTGAAATAAACATTTTGAACTATAGCAGTGACTCTGTCAATTCTTATTGTGGACAGGTATGAGTGAGTGAGCGAAAGGGTACGTCTTGCTACCGCGACTCCTGAGAGTCGGGAGTGTTGTGTTTTGGGTTGTCTAATCATTTGTAGCTTCTTTTTTTTTCTTTTTTTATTTGTCAACGAGAGGGTAGTGAACAGAAAACAAAATACACAGTATTGAATATATACAGATATCAAGAACAATAGTTACACACTTAGAAGAAAAAAAAAAAGAAAGAAAGAAAAAAAGGAGGTTAATAAAAACTAAGTTCATTCGTATGCCGAGAAGCATAATTAAACCAAACTGGACACCATATATAACTAATTATACAGCCTAAAACAAAGATCCCCAGATTGCATTACATTTGGCTACAGAGCGAATGCCTCTTGTCTTAGCTAACGCTTGTTCCATATCATACGTTTGTCTTACTAACAGCCACCAATCCATGACAGAAGGGGGTTTTGGTGATATCCACACCCGGGCAATTGTTAATCTTGCCGAGACCAATAGAATAGCAAGCAAGCCATTACATTTAGACCTCACAGTCCTGCACCCCAGCATGATTTCCATAGTCGACAGGGGTAATTCTATCCCCAGCTTCTGAGACAGAACATTGCCAACCTTCTGGCAGAATATTGTCAATTCTGGGCACGTTATAAACATATGTTTGATGTCGGCCGCATAAAGATCACATCTTGGGCATTTTGTCTGATCGCTGATTGTGTTGCTAGATGACCACTTAGCTATTCTTTCTGGGGTGTAGTATAGAAGACATATCGTACGATATTGCTGTAAACGCAGATTAGTAGAGTGCACGGCCTTATCTATTGTACTAAAAGCTTGCAATATAGTACTAGCCGCTACCGGCATCTCCAACACCTTACTCCAACGATCAGCTAATCTCTCACAATCATCTGATCTATAGCTGCTTAACCATTTGTACACCCTGCTAATCAGAGATTTTAACTTTACAGCATGCAGAAAGTCCCAAATATCAGAGCCAGATATATTCATCAAATTTAAATGTCATAAAAAGTAGTCCCGGATCTGATAATACTTAAACAGCATATGGTCTGGTAATTTATTCTTAATCTGCAGTCTCTCAAAAGAAACAAAGCCACTGTAGTCGTACAGATCCCCTAGACATGCAACTCCGCAGCTAGCCCAACTTTTGCCCACGGCATCGTGAAATATCTCCGGCAAACCTGGGTTGTGCCAAAGGGGAAACTTATCATGATATAAAGATATATTGCCCCTAAGCAAAATAGCGCGCCAAATGAATATAATGTCCCGTACAGTCTTGAATTTGACCCTTTTAAAATAGTTTGGGTCATTAATTCTGTAAAGAAACATATTGCTCTCCCCCCCCCCCAACATGAACTCGTGACAGAAAATGGTGCTAGCAGGATTGATGAGACTACGAAGACGGCCGAAAAAGGTTGACCAAAAGTATATTTTAAAATCAGGGAACTCAAGACCACCTTGGCTAAAAGGAAGTTTTAACCGATCTATCGCACGTCTCGCTTTCTTGTATCCCCATATAAAACTGCTTAACGTTCCTTCTAATCGTTTAAAAAATGAATTAGGAACCCGTAATGGAATAGAACGAAAAAGATAAAGGAACTTAGGCAGGATCTTCATCTTTATAATATTGATTCGACCAATAATACCTAGGGGCAGATTATGCCAATTTTTTAGAGACTTAACTGTCTCTTTTAACAATACTTCATAATTTAAAGAAAATATCCTATCTATCTGTGCCGATATCCTGACCCCCAGATAGGTGGCAACTGAGCAGACTCCCTGCGCAGGGGCTAACGTTTTATAGTTAAGCAGAACTTGGGTCTTATTAACATTTAATTTATAGCCTGAGATTTAACCAAACCCACCAGCTGCTGCTGTTATCACTTTTAATGCTTCTCCTGGTTCTGTAGAAAAGACCGCTATGTCATCTGCGTATGCGATGACCTTGAGAGAGCTTGCTCCTGATATGAAAGCACAAATTTGGGGATTATTTTGCAAAACCGAGATAAATGGCTCTATATACAGGGCGAATAATAAAGGTGAAAGGGGACATCCCTGACGAGTACCACAGAGAACCGGAAAAATAGACGACTGCATACCTGAATATGCTAGTTTGGTGCAGGGCTTGTCATATAAGGCTTGTATCCATTTCTTGAATTGGCCCTTAATCCCGATGGGCTGAGAGTGTGGCCCAGAGAAAATCCCACCCCACTCGGTCGAACGCTTTTTCTGCGTCTAGCAAAATCATACCGAGTGAGGTTGATCTTGAATTTGCCACATCAAAGGCTGTCACTGCCATATTAATGTGAGCAGTAGTGTCTCTCCCTTGAATGAACCCATGTTGATGGGGGGAGACCAGACTAGGCATTACTGGGGCAAGACGATTTGTAAGGATTTTTGCAAAGATTTTTGCATCAGCATTGATGAGTGAGATTGGCCGATACGACCCACACTCATCCGCTGGTTTGTTTTTTTTCAAGAAAAAAACAATTTGCGTCACATTCCATGATTCGGGGACTTTACCATTTATCCCGATAAGCCCTATTACCTGACTAAATGGCAGCAACAAGAGATCTTTAAAAAATTTATAAAATTCCAAAGGTATGGAATCTTCCCCCGCTGCCTTACCTGATGGTAGAGCACTAATTGCCAGTTCTATCTCTTCACTTGAGATGCCCTCGTCCAGAGAATCAGATGTCTCACTCCCCATGCTTATCAGAGAACTATTCTGGATATAATTAAGAATATCTTCCTGTTTTGGTTGAATCGTTGGAGTATACAACGTTTGGTAGTATAGAGCAAATTGTTCGAGTATCTGTTGTGGATGCTCATACAATATATCAGAGAACCCCTTAATAGCTTTTATATGAGCCTTAGCCCTATCATCTGCTACTTTAAAAGCAATAATCTTGCCTATTTTCTCCCCGTATTCATATTGTGACAGGCGATATTTACTGAATCTTGCCATACTTTTCTCCCTAAATGTCTTCTTCAAGGCCGATCTAAGATCAATTAAAGCAAACCCCAGCTGCTCCATATCATCAGTGCCCCTCAAAACTGCCTCTGCATATTGGTCTTCTGCCACACGTATCGCTAGAGTTGTCTCTTTAATTGCATTTCTTCGGTCTTTGTTTTGCCGCCAAATATATTGTTGGGTATAGCCTCTAATGGCAGCCTTACATGTGTCCCAGACCACTATAGGAGAAGCTGACCCTATGTTTTCCTTAAAAAAAACTTTAAGTTGGTCCCTGGTCCTGACCACATATTCCTCGTCTGATAATAAATACCTAGGAAACGAGAAGGATCTAGGCACCTTATTCTCATCAAAGATCTTAAATGTAAGAAGGATAGGATTGTGGTCAGAGGTGACTTTAGGACAAATTTCCATATCAGCCGACCATAGGATTTGATCTGATGCCCAAGCCATATCTATTCGGGAATATAATTTGTGTGGAGCAGAATAATATGTATAACCCGATATATTTGGGTATAGCGTTCTCCACACATCCCTAATAGCCTGTAACGACCCAATTCCCCGATTGCAACCCGTGTCCTTTGCATCCTATGAAATGCACCCCGTCTTGTTGTGTCAATCCCATAATCCATAATACAATTAAAGTCACCCATCACCACCCGTTCCCCCTCCCAGTTCAGCATTTCGATATGTATTACGTCAATAGTAGTAGGATCGTCTGTATTAGGACCATACAGTGCACAAAATACGTATTTTTTAGCCTTTATCATCATCTGTGCTATGGCCCATCTCCCACTTTTATCAGACATTGTCTTGCAAACTACCCCCATGAACCGTTTATGCTTTAATATAGCGACCCTCCGTATAGAGGCACTTTGTGCAGAGCACACTATCACTTTATACCCTAATTGTTTTAACAATCCACGATCCTTATAAGAAAGATGCGTCTCCATTAACATAATTATTTGAGGATTATACATTTTTAACTCTTCTGCTACTAGTTGCCTCTTAATCCTGCTATTCAAACCGGCCACATTCCATGCTAAACATTTAAGCCAATCCATGTTGATAGTAATACTCTGCCACCTTTAATTTCTAACTTAATACAGCTTTCATCTACCCTATTATCACTTTTATTCCTTGTTACCCTCACGTTGACCTTTTCCTTTTTTTGCCCCCTCCCATGACCACCCACCTCCCTTACCTCCCCTGGAGGCTTGCCCACCCCCCTGCATCTAGAAGGAGGAATCATCCTCTTCCCACAGCTGCTGCTGGATTGGCAGCTACCTGAGACCCAGGCTCCACGACAGCTCCCGAGGCTTACCCACCCCTCATCAGTTACGGAATTAGAGAGCGGAAAAAAACTGTAAGAAAAAAAAAGGGCATTTTGACATAACTACAAGACAAAGCTTATATACACTTAGGATAGACCCAAAAAAAAAGAAGGAGAGCCTGCCGACCAACTTTCCCCATACGCTTTTTCCCCTCAGCATAGGATCAGGCCCAGATCCTCAACCTTTATGCCACCCCCCCTTTCTGCCATCTATGGAGTGCTTCCTTCGCTTCTGATTCCGACAGAAAGAAGTGTGATTGCCCCCCGTACTGCCTTCAGGCGTGCCGGTTCTTGCAAGTATACTTGCGCCCCAGTAACTTTTAATAGATCAATCAATTGTCTGAGCTGCCATCGCCTATCCATTGTTGCTTTGCAGAAGTCCGAGCGAAAAAAAATAGAAAAAGATTCAACAGCGACAGGTGATCTAGGACTAGCCTTCAAAGAAACGGCTAGTCGTAACAAAAAATTTCCAAAATAAATCAGGCAAGGCCGCGGGTAGCGATTATCTTGTCTACGTTGCACCAATGGCAGTCTATGGGCCCTTTGTATCTGGCAGTCCCAATCCCAGTCCCCAAGATCTGGGAAGGCCTTCTGTAATATCTGTACTATGAAGGCTCTGGGGTCTGACCCTTCTTGCCCTTCCGGGATACCAAACATTTTTAAGTTGTGTCTCCTCTGACGATTCTCTAAATCTTCAATTTTGAGTTGCATTGCCACTAGCAAGTCATCATGCTGCTGAACCGTGCTGGTTACCTTAGAAGTCGCTTCTTCCGTGCTGTCTACTCTATGCTGTAATTCCGTTATCTCATTTGTGAGAGTCCCAACTTTTGATGTTACTTCCTTTAAAGACTGCTGGATATCGTGATTATCTGCCCTGACGAGCGAAAAGCTCTCGCGTTTCCTCTCTTTGGTCTTTAAGGGTTTGAAGAATCAGTGAGAGCATCGGTGCTTCGCCTCCTTGAGCATCTTTGCCTTGAAGATCTCCTTCCACTCGTGGCATATAAGATGTTTGATGAGGACATGTTTCCTCAGGCGTCCCGTCTCCAGACCAGATTCCATGTCGTCTACCACGGCCACTGACAGCCTGAGTGCACCGCAGACATCATCCACTAAGCCAACATCCGATATCCTGGATATCAGAGTTGTGACCCACCTTTTGCTTGAACCCACCGTCGTATGGGACTAACCGCTTCTGCATTTTTTGATTGCGTCGACCTCCCAGTGCCTGACACCTGGTCCGACCCGCTAAGAGCCTTTTTCACGTCCTTCATTGTTTTAGGTTTGAAATTTTTCTTTCTACCACCCACTGGGCGTGGAGTTTGCTTTTGCCTTGTCCTAATTGGGTTTTGCGGTACTGAGGGGCTCTGTCCCTTTTTTTGTACTCGATCCATGGCGTGCCTCCCAGATTTAGAAAGCGAGATAGGGGGTAGTAGGGGTAGTATTCTCCTCAGAGATAATGAGAGGGTTATATTCAGATAACCCGTTGTTCTGCTCTGAAGTACTACAGTCGGTGCTATTGACACTGCGCTCTACTAGCCTCGATTCTACTGCGCCATCTTCAAGAAAAACAGGCGTAGACGCTGATTCTGTTAATGCAGCAATGGGCCTCAACATTTCCTTCCGGACCAGTCCCCGACATAACATCTGAGAATAACACCTCTTTCTTCCCTTTATTGGCAGCATCAGATTCGGATTCAGCAAACACTGCAGATTGATCCCCACTGTTTAGAGAAGTGTCCAAACTTTCCCCGTGGTTCTCAGAACTATTAGAAACCTCCCTCACAGTGGCCTCAGGAGTCCTGACAGAATTTCCACTACTATCAGTTCTATCCGTTTCCATAGACTGAGGTTGAAACTGATGAGCCTCCTGCAAGTTATTTATTTTACTAGAGCCAGGGGAAACGAGCACCGTATTACTTTGTTGCTCACAAATGGCATGACTCACGATTTCTGCTAATTTGTTGCCAGTGCTTGCTTCAGTTACGGCCTCTGAAGAAAATAGCTCCACTGACTTCCTTGACTGTAGGAAGCGTAATACCGGCTTCCCAAGCTTCCCGAGCCCTGTAGCATGGCTAGTGGAATCCACCCTCTGAGCCTCCGTGCCTCCCATACCCGGATTGCCCCCCAGGGCCACTGCGACACTCACCGGCAGACGATTAGCTGCCTGAGTATTCCTGGCTGTAGTTTTAGGCGGACATACTGTGAATTTTCTAGGGCTACTTCAAAACTACAGAGCTAGAACATGATTATATTGATAATAATGGTAGTGACACTAAAATTAGAAAAATATAAAAATATTTATTATGAAGTGAATACATTAAAACATGTTTCTAAATTACATATACATTTTGTTGAAAATCATGTGCATCATATTAACTGTTGTCATTCATCCATTCATTCACAACTACCTCACTTTATTATTTTGTGTATGCTGTCAGCATAATTAATTGATTCATAGTCTGACAAACCACATTACAGTACATATGATAAATACAGTCTTATGAATTAATATGATTGTGGGGTGGTATCCAAGATGTCTCAACGCGCGTTTCGGCAGAAAGCTGCCTTCCTCAGGAGAACCACCTTAAATCGTAATATTTCAAATGTACACCCTCACAGAATGTGAAGCTGTATTCCTAAAACAGAATTCGAGGTCTTGATGGAGATGCGTCCCAATTAAAGGTTGAATCTCAGGACATAAGGAGCAGAACGCAAAGCTGAAGATAGGGAGTCAGCCTAGCATGGTATAGATATAAAATGATGAATGGCTGAGTTCTGCAAACCTTGATATTAATGATAAAGACTCATAGGGGGCGAGCTGACATTCACTTCAACTGTGTAAACTCCCCAAATTAGAAAGAAGAATCGTAAAACATGTCGTGTCTTCACGGTACGCAAAAGCTCAGTGAAAACGCTGCGGTGGAAAATCGAGATCCGAAAAGACCGGAGCCACGATCCGGGGTGCTTCAAAGATCGGATATAGTTGTGGCCGCAGGATGGGTCTAGAACAAAGGCTCGAAGAAGATCGCCGAGCCGCTAAACACACAGCCACACGCGTGGACGGCAAGCGCCTGGGGCCAATCCGCACGATCGCCTGCATTCAGCGTGATGGATTCAGCGCGGTAAATCTTCCAGCCCGTAAGTCTGTAATCCCGTATCACCGCTGACCGCTTAACAAACCAAGCGTTTGAATGGAAGAATGGTAGAATGGAAATAAGTAGTTATGTGAAAGATAGTTTTAAATCCTCCGCTCTCATAGTGTTTCTCGTAGCATTAGACAGACTCTAAATCAATAGCCTCGGGAGCTCCTCCGTGTGCTGGCTCTCAGAGACGGCGTCAATCCGCCATCTTGTCTCCTCCCCTGTAGCTTCATGATTATGTAGGAGAGTGAATGAGACACTATAGCTAGTCGGTTTTGGGATTTTGGCTACTGAGGCGATAGGAAGGCTCAGCCCCTACACACCGAGGTCCTGTTTCCTGCGCATAGTTCTGTGTATGTGCAGAATCCCTGCAACACTAGCAAAACCAGAGTGCACTATTCTGCCCACTCTCAAGATGTCTGAACCCCTCCTTGGATGTTAGGAGACTGGTAGCCCACCCTAGTGGTGTAGCTGCCTGTGGATTACATTCTCATAGGAACACAGTTGGGCCACTGATTTCCCCTCTCTCCAGCCTGTCTACCTGGACAAAGGGCAGCATTACATGAGTGTGGTCGCCATTTGTGCACCAAAGGCGGCTTCACCTTTGAAGCTTGCTTCTTGGACCAACACCCTGTGTGGCTTCCTGAAAGAGGGAGGTAAGACCTCCCTTTATAGCAGGCTACTATTGTTCATGAGCTTAGGAGTCATTCACACTACTCCCCAGGAGGGCAGAAGGCTGTCCGATGGCCAGCAACTGTGCAAGGCCACTGTACAAACTAGGCAACAGAGAGGCAACTTCCAAAAGTTGCCTTTCTTTAAAAGTGACATTAAATTCGAGTTAGACATCTAGTCGGGTTTAATGCCACGATTAATTTGATACATTAAAGTACCCATTTTAGTAGTCCCATTCAGAAGTTAGCCGGACTGAAGGGTCAGCCGGTATAAACCTGTTAGCCAATAGGCTACTAACTTTTCAACAGCAAAAACAGTTCACTACCTTAGGGCTCTATAGGCCTTCCTTAGCGGAGACATATATAGTGTTAAGGGAAGCGGGGGCTTTGCCATTGGTTTACATGGCAAAGTCGAAGTAGCAGTTTTAAAATTGCTCTTTCAGGCTGCAGTGGCAGGCTGGGAACCAGTTTGTACTTTGGCACACCCAGGGTGGCACAAGCAGTGCTGCAGCCCTAGGTGGACACCCTTGGTACCACATACTAAGGGACTTTTTAAATAAGTCAGCTTAAGTCAATTGGGGGGAGCCCATTCAACATATACTTTGTAATGGGTTAGAACACTGGCACTGAGATCTAGTTAGCAGGCCTCAGTTCACTCTCCGAAAAACCAGCAGCATTAGTCCAAAACTTTGGAGGTGAACATGCAAAAAGAGGCCCTGTTCAGAGCTTTTTACTGGCAGAATATGCAGGACCGTCATGGCAAGCCTCTCCCAGATATAAACTGCTGCCTTACCCTGCACAAATTTCCCCTTGCATGGCTTTGTGTATTTTATTAAAGTGCGCTATGAGTACAACGGAAGGGCTTAGTAAATCTATGCCTTATTCCCCAAGAAATAGACTAATTATAAAACTAGAAATCTTGAATGGGTGTAGATGCCAAAAGTATCTGGCCAACAATTGGACTGTCCTGGGCGTGAAAGTTGACTTTTACTGCTTTGAGCATTTCCCACCAAAACCAATGCCCTCAGTGGAACCTCGCTCTACACCTATCCCCAGTCAAAGGGGCTTTACTGGATAATGCTTGCTGATTTGCATCGCTGGAGTATTTTGGCTTCCATTTCATAGTCAGAACGTAAAAGCTTTGACTAGGATGAGCCTGCTTGGCGTAACCGACCTGTGCTCCATTGTTGTTGGCCTGAAATCGTGTCTAGGTCCAGGTCACATGTGAACAATACTGTCTATTAGAGCTTTACTTTTTCTTGGTGCTCCTAAATGTTTAAGCATTCATATCTCCAATTCTGCCTTTGGTATTTTTGTTGTATTCGAGTTATTGTGTTTATTTACATTTGCTCTGTTTTTTTAATTGTAGTGGGGTTTTTATTGTGTTGTGTTTTTGACTTTTTAACCGTGTTGATAATTCGGAATATTTTACATATTTTCGCTAACTTAAGCCTGTCTGCTCTGTGCCATAGCTACAAGGGATTGAGGTCAGGTTTACATTACTGAAACCCTTCTCTGTGCCTAACAGGTTAGTGACTTTAATGCCTGTGGTGGGCTACCATGCACCCTAATTAACAAACCACTTTCTTACAAACACCCACACTTGGTAATGAAGCAGACACAGGAAGAGAGGAGAGAGGAGCAGCTGCTGCACCTGAAGTCACAGAACGTGCAGTCAACATCAACCTATCTCTTAAACATGCATATCATTCTCCATGCTATGACATAAGCTAGGAGGTAATTTGATTGCAGACTTGCCTCTGACAAACTGAATTAATTATGTATGTGTTGTTTGTTTAGCAATAACCCTGCATTAAATTATGTTTTGTTGCTGTCTAAGAATATATGCTCATTGTTTTAGGAATAACTGTAGTCATACTACTGTGTCATTTGTACTACAAGAATATTAGAAGCCTTTCAGTAAATAGCTGATAGTGTTTGCTGATGATTAGAGTCTGTGGAGTATTAATTTAAGCCTCTCTATAGGGATATATGACATGATTCACTCCCCACTGCCACAAGGTTAACCCAAGACATGCAGAGAGAGGAAACAACTCCCATTATTTTATCTCATCCTACTTGTACCGAGGAGTCCCATAGGTATTATGGGGCAATTGATATATTACCTGGGTTGTAGCAAAAACTCCTACAGTTGGTCCCAGACTTCTAATATCCATTATAGAAAAAGTCAAGCAAAGACCACAAGTATAACCACCATACGGTATATTTAAAAAATACCCTTCTTTAGTCAGAATTCTTATGCTCCCTGTTTTCCACTAATAGGTTAATTAAGTTTAAATCAAAAGGAAATTCCATTCTGGAAATACAGCAGATCCAAACTCTGAATCCTTTTGGCAAACATGAGAAAACGTCCAAGTCAATATCCCTGTCAACTAATAATGATATGACCTCACTCAGCCATACGAATAAACCTGATCAAGTGCACATAGTAGTCGCAGATAGAGAGAGAAAAAGAAGGAGCCATAAAAGTGATTTCTGGACTCACAAAAAGATATAGTGTTGGCAAAAGATGATTGAACAGCCAACTTTATCATAGAAGCTCCTGCAGGTGGAAAATGTAATATCTGTGGGCCTTCCAGCACAGTGAATTTACCACTAGGGCCGGAAAAAGCACCGACCGACTCGGATCCGGAAAAAATACCGACCGACACGTACCAGTGGCGCCCGACACGCCAAGTACGATGCAAGCCGCGATAAATCCGACCGACACGTCAGGAAACCAAGCCGACCGACCGAGCCGCTCGGAAAATAGCAATCCGGCCGGAAAAACACGCGAATCCAACCGACCGACACGCACCCGGAACAAATCCGACCGAATCGTACCCGCCAACTCCAACCTGCAAAGTACGATGCAAGGCGCGAAAAACACGACCGAGTCGGACGGAGGACAAGCCGTACGACCGACACGCATACAAAACCGAGCCGAAGCAACACAATACACCGCGACCGACGCGTACGCAGCATACAAAACTGCACAAACACAGCGTGAACGAAACGGAAAACACCGTACGAGACCAATGCAGGGTCCGACTCGGTCACAAGAACGTTTCCAACATACACAAACAGCACAAAGGAAAAATCAACCCAAAAAAGGCCAAACAAGCAATTACCAAGCCAATAAATACTGGGGGGTGGGGACAGAGAACAAAGACACACCAACAACTCCACCTATATAAAGGACACAAATCACTACCATGAGCCTTTGCAAATGCCATTCCACTGCCAGCACCCAAGAGAAAGCAACCACACACCCACAGCTCATCCCTCACACAAGCCACACACCAGCAGCACACCAACAAATACCTACCTCACATACACCCAGCACAACACACACCCACACACCCTCACCTGCACACCAACACACACATCACCCACCATCACCAACCATCACCATGCCCCCAAGAAGAATCCCAAGTTCCTAGATTGTGAATTGGAAGTCCTGGTAGACGAGATCCTCAGGGTGGAGCCACAGCTGTTTGGCACATTGGTCCAACAGACCCCCATGTCGCAGAAAACCAAGATGTGGGAGAGGATCATCAACAGGGTGAACGCCCAATCACCATGTCGGCGCACAAAGACCGACATCCAGAACAGGTGGTATGACGTGCGCAGGAGGGTACGGGAGCTGCTCAAGCAAGATTACCACCTGCAGCCAACACACCGGCAGTGGCCCTCCTGCCAAGCCAGTATACCTCAGGCCCTGGGAGGAGAAGGTGCGGGCCATCCTTCCGCCAGTGAGCGTATATGGACTAGAGGACATCCCAGAGCCTGGTGAGTACACAACAAATGTACACAATATACTGCCACAAAACACACACACATCACTGTCAAGGGAGAGTCAAACCATGCACTCATAGCAATTACACAGCAACTAGAACAGAATCATCCCAAAATGTGTATGTCAGTCAGATAAACACAACACATGCCATCAAAAAAGTCACATCCAACTGTGCCAACACATGTACAAACACAACCACAACTACAGCTAGGCAGTGGCACAAATAGAACTAACACACACATCCACACATGTAGCCACCACAACAACACCAACACACAGTGAAGACCACTCAAAGGAAGGAATTCTGTGTATGCTGGCCAAGTCAGTGTAGCCAATAGCATCATGGGAGTCGCAGTCACACATATTGCCCCCCCACAACTGTCCCATCAACACCACCATGAACCATGCTCACATCACAGGGAGTGGAGAAGGACTCACAAGATGGCTGACACTGGCTACTGCTGTGGGGAGCACAAGGCCCTGCTGGCAACTGTGCACCAACAAACAGCAGGACACCACTGACTGACATCCTGAGAGACAACTTACACTCCCTGCAATGCAAGCACGTTCCATGGTGGGATATCTGGCTGGCTGGCTGGGTGGGAAGGGAGACTTGCAGCACTGACCATAGTCACCAGCACCTCCCCTCACACCCCCCCCAACACAAACTCCACAGTACCCACCTGGTAGAATGCAATGCCCTCCATCCTAACACAAGATCCCACAAAGCACCACCACCCTGGCTTATGTTGTGTGAAGCACAGGGACACTCTTGGGACTCTTAGCCAAACAACTGCCAGGACAACACTCCCAGCCATCCTGTCAGCACAGCCAGCCCACCCCACAGGGAAGCAGAGTCAAAAGGAAGGAAGCATGGGCATGCTGGGAAGGGGGTGGAGGCAATAGCATGATGGGAGTCGTAGTCACAGACATTGCTCAGCCTCACAACTGGCCCATCAACACCACCCTGAACCATGCTCACATCACAGGGAGTGGAGAAGGACTCACAAGATGGCTGACACTGGCTACTGCTGTGGGGAGCACAAGGCCCTGCTGCCAACTGTGCACCAACAAACAGCAGGACACCACTGACTGACATCCTGAGAGACAACTTCCACTCCCTGCAATGCAAGCACGTTCCATGGTGGGATATCTGGCTGGCTGGGTGGGAAGGGGGACTTGCAGCACTGACCATAGTCACCAGCACCTCCCCTCACACCCCCCAACACAAACTCCACAGTACCCACCTGGTAGAATGCAATGCCCTCCATCCTAACACAAGATCCCACAAAGCACCACCACCCTGGGTTATGTTGTGTGAAGCACAGGGACACTCTTGGGACTCTTAGCCAAACAACTGCCAGGACAACACTCCCAGCCATCCTGTCAGCACAGCCAGCCCACCCCACAGGGAAGCAGAGTCAAAAGGAAGGAAGCATGGGCATGCTGGGAAGGGGGTGGAGGCAATAGCATGATGGGAGTGGTAGTCACAGACATTGCTCAGCCTCACAACTGGCCCATCAACACCACCCTGAACCATGCTCACATCACAGGGAGTGGAGAAGGACTCACAAAATGGCTGACACTGGCTACTGCTGCGGGGAGCACAAGGCCCTGCTGGAACTGTGCACCAACAAACAGCAGGACACCACTGACTGACATCCTGAGAGACAACTTACACTCCCTGCAATGCAAGCACGTTCCATGGTGGGATATCCGGCTGGCTGGGTGGGAAGGGGGACTTGCAGCACTGACCATAGTCACCAGCACCTCCCCTCACCCCCCAACACAAACTCCACAGTACCCACCTGGTAGAATGCAATGCCCTCCATCCTAACACAAGATCCCACAAAGCACCACCACCCTGGGTTATGTTGTGTGAAGCACAGGGACACTCTTGGGACTCTTAGCCAAACAACTGCCAGGACAACACTCCCAGCCATCCTGTCAGCACAGCCAGCCCACCCCACAGGGAAGCAGAGTCAAAAGGAAGGAAGCATGGGCATGCTGGGAAGGGGGGTGGAGGCAATAGCATGATGGGAGTGGTAGTCACAGACATTGCTCAGCCTCACAACTGGCCCATCAACACCACCCTGAACCATGCTCACATCACAGGGAGTGGAGAAGGACTCACAAGATGGCTGACACTGGCTACTGCTGTGGGGAGCACAAGGCCCTGCTGCCAACTGTGCACCAACAAACAGCAGGACACCACTGACTGACATCCTGAGAGACAACTTACACTCCCTGCAATGCAAGCACGTTCCATGGTGGGATAACTGACTGGGTGGGTGGGTGGGTGGGAAGGAGGTCTGGCTGTCAACCAAACACAATCAATGCAGACCATGTTCACACCCCAGAGAATACATAGAAATGCCCAAATAATGCAGGACAATGTGCCACACCAATATCAACCCCTGACTGTGACGACTTAGGACAATACAATGTACAGGCCCGCACCCCGAGGCACAGTCACAACTGTCAGGTGTGTCAACCACTGATGCCTGCAGAAACATGACATACATTGTTTGTGTCTCCCAAAAACAGGTGATGATAGGGACACAGCAGCAGACGCTGAGGAGTCCCAGTCCCAGGCTCAAGAGGATGCCGAGCTCACTGGCGTCGTACAGCCTCTGTCCTCCTCGGACGATGAAGAACAACCTGGCACATCCGGTGCAAGTCAACATGCTGCACCAGCAGGACCACCAGCTGCAGCACCAGCAGGTCCACCAGCTGCACCCCCTGCACCCACCCCTCCAACGACTGTCACCACGAATACCATCCCTGCCGACATGGACAGAATAAGGAACAACACCAGCGCAGTGACCCTGGACCAACCTGGGGCCATGGACACCACCACCACCACCAACCCCCAAGGTGGACCAGGGTTATCTGTGCGTGCAACTGCACACACTGCACATGTCAGCAGGGGTGGTGGGAGGGGTGGGAGACAGAGGTCGCTGCTTGCAGACGTTGCTGGTGTGCATGAAGACCCACAACTGGTACGCATAGCTGATGCGTACCAGTCCAGCACCGGAGAGCTCAGCCAGGTAGTGGGGCTCCTCAGAGACATCAAACAGCAGCAGGCTGCCCATCATGCCCGCTTGGACTCCCACATGTCCCAAGTGGAGTCACACATGTCACGTGTGGACTCCCACATGTCACGTGTGGACTCCCACATGACCCGCGTGGAGTCCAAGTGGGATGTACTACATGAGATGACGGCGGTGCACAGGGACATTTTACAATGCCTCCGCCAGATGAACAGCAACCAGTCCACACCTCCCTGTGTGCCAACAACATCTGGTACCGAACAAACTGCAACTGCCACAGGGAGGGAGGAGGACTCTGGCGGAGAGTCCCCTGCACCGCAGCAGCCTGCACTTGAGGGCCCCCCCCAAGAAGAGGGGTCGTCCGAGGAGGGGAAAGTGAGAGGCTGATGGCCAAGCGCAACTCCCAGGAAGCCTGAACCTGTTCTGGATTTTCGCCTTTGTGCACAGACTGTTCACCCTGTTGATGGCAACACTACTCCCACACATTGCATGGGGAGTACAAGTTGGAACAATGTGTCAGACAACTGTGGCCCCGATACTGGGGATCCTGTCTACCTGGACTTCCTATTCATCTAGGAACTTGGGATTGCAAGATTCATGTACAGCACAATCCATCCTATGCACTATTATCACAATAAACACACTAATACACCATACTTGCCTCTGTCGTGATTCCAACGTGGGTGCTGTTATGGGGATGATGAACTGCAAAATTACACAGTGTATGCGAACTGCAACAGCAAGGACAACACAGGCATGTGAGTACAGGCAACGTGACACATATGAGGGAGACACACCACCAGGGCTACACAACACATACACACCTAGGCCATCTGACTCATTGCCTACACTGATGTTGCCAGGGAAGACGGTGCAATGCACAGACACCACACCCATTCCCAGTTGTAGTCAAGTAGCCCACAGGTGCAGTAAGCAAATGGCAGTCAAATGTGTGACCACAGACAACGCACATCACTAAGTGAAGCACAGGTTTATTACACAGTAGCAACATGCCGTAACCACTACAGATGCAAGGTAACCCCACCTGGTAGCGGGCACACAGTCAACAACTGTAGACAGAAGGAAGTCCATGGGTGTGGCGCACATCACCTGTAGGGACACAACAGCTACCAGCCTGGATGTGCAATCACGTCGTCGGTGGACACAGTTGACCAAACGAATCTGAAAGTACCCTGTGAAGGACAGAAATGACACACAGTCAAAAGCAATGCAGTACAGGACAGAACAGCAAAACTCATGCACAATACATGTTACAAGATACCCACCCAGAACCAAGTTAGCATGTCAACACTGTTGGGGAGTACAGCCCACCTGTCACCACACATCGCAACACACATCCTGTCAAGTAGCCCATGGACACACTCCAACAGCACCAGAGCACCACCCACACATCATGCCAACTCACATCATTCACATGACACCTCAGGATACTCACATTCAGCTAAAGAAGTTGGTGATGAGCTGTGTGCGGACATCACCATCACCATCATCATCATCATCGTCACTGGCATCGTGGTCCAGGCCAGGATCCTCCACAGGTGGCGGATGTTGGTCATCGTCATCCTGGATGAGAGGCAACTCCTTCCGCACTGCCAGGTTGTGGAGCATGCAGCAGACGATGATAATCTTGCACACTTTCGCAGGGGCATATGGGAGGGACCCTCCGGTCTTGTCCAGGCAGCGGAAGCGGCTCTTCAGGAGACCAAAGGTCCGCTCAATCACTCTCCTGGTCCGACCATGTGCCTCATTGTAGCGCATCTGGGCAGGTGTCACAGGGTTCCTGAGGGGTGTCAGCAACCACGGCATGTTGGGGTATCCCGAGTCACCTACGGACAGACAAGTGCACATCAGCTGACTTGGAAAAGTGGGCGGAATACTACAGATCAGATCACACACAATGGCACAAAGTCAGTACACACCGACAAGCCAGGCACGCTGGTTCTGCATCTGTGCCATCAACCTGGGGATGCGACTACTCCTCATCACAAAGGCATCGTGTGCTGAACCAGGGAAACGGGCACACACGTGTGTGATGGTCATGTCTGCAAGACACACCACCAGTGCATTGACCGAGTGGTAGTGCTTGCGGTTCCTGTAGGCCTGCTCCTGGGCCTGTGGTGGTACCAAAGCCACATGTGTCCCATCAATGGAGCCAATGACATGCGGCATCCTCCCCAGGGCATAAAAGTCACTCTTCACGTCAGTGAGTCGTCGCAGTCTAGGGAAATAGATGTACCGGTTCAGGAAGAGCAACATTGCCGCCAAAACATCGCGGAGCACACGGCTGAACATGGTCTGTGACATCCCACCAGCAGACGCCACAGTATGTTGGAAGGTACCGGTGGCAAAGAAGTGTAGGGCTGCCATCACCTTCACCTTGGGGGTCAGCGCTGTAGGATACGGCCGGCCAGGCTGCAAATGTGGGGACAACTGCACTGCAAAATCCTCAATCAGCTGCCTGGTGAAGCGGTACCGTCGGATGCTGTCCCGTTCCACCATCGTTGCCAGGTCTGGGAATGGCCGATGGACAGCAGGAGCCCTGCAGTGCAGAGGAGAAGTAAGCAAGATCGTCAGTCACCCCACATATGCGGCATTGAACACACTCAAGATCCCAACATACATCATCATGAGGCACAACTACATGAAGTGTGCAGTACCGGAACGACATTTATGGTACATACATGGCCAACATCTGTCAACACGGTCCTACAGGTGGCATCAATTTGTCCCAGGTTAGCCCATTGGATATCATGATGCTGTGTCACAGTCACCCCCCAGTGACATGTGAGAACAGATGTGCCCCAGGCACCACAGCTCAACGACAGGCACATTCCCAGGGACCCTGTAATGCCACATGGACACTGGCATCACCTGGAGTATCATGTGTACACCACAACAAAACAAACATGACCCCCACAGGTAGTGGCCACACTTGCCATGGCAGGAGAGCCATGGACGTCTGTGACACACACGCACAACATCAGAGTCCATGCACACACAACGTGGATGTGGAGACTGTCTCCCATTGTGCACATGAAATCAGAGACATTGTAAACACTACATGCACAAAGACTGTGGAGGGCCATCACTATTGTGCCACTGGGACACCCTGGCTCAAACATACCGTCCCACATGGGACTCACGGGGTATGTGACATGACATACACAAACACCACTGTGAAATGTGACCATGGCACATGCACAGATATGAACAGTTGCACATCACAGTGGTCACGTACACGTAACACCCATGATCCTGTCCCCATGAACACGTGCACAGCCTGGGGGTGGCTGCCCACAGGTGACACCCACAGGACAACATGTACACCAACATACACACAATAGGAAATGCAGCCTTACATGCCTTATGATAAGGTTTGGACAGGCTGTCGTGATGTAGGTGTGCCCCTCACTCCTGGGAGCTATCTGTGGCTGGCATATGTCCATCTGAGACAGGCATGCTGACATATGCCAGTCACATGTACAGTGATGCGTTGTACTGCAATGGACCGATCGGTGCCTCCGGCCGGCCCATTGCATTCAATGTGTGCGGGTACGCGTTGTACCCCTGTGCGCGTTGTACTGCAATGGACCGATCGGTGCCTCCGGCCGGCCCATTGCATTCAATGTGTGCGGGTACGCGTTGTACCCCTGTGCGCGTTGTACTGCAATGGACCGATCGGTGCCTCCGGCCGGCCCATTGCATTCAATGTGTGCGGGTACGCGTTGTACCCCTGTGCGCGTTGAACAGCAATGGACCGATCGGTGCCTCCGGCCGGCCCATTGCTTTCAATGTGTGCGGGTACGCGTTGTACCCCTGTGCGCGTTGTACTGCAATGGACCGATCGGTGCCTCCGGCCGGCCCATTGCATTCAATGTGTGCGGTACGCGTTGTACCCCTGTGCGCGTTGAACAGCAATGGACCGATCGGTGCCTCCGGCCGGCCCATTGCTTTCAATGTGTGCGGGTACGCGTTGTACCCCTGTGCGCGTTGTACTGCAATGGACCGATCGGTGCCTCCGGCCGGCCCATTGCATTCAATGTGTGCGGGTACGCGTTGTACCCCTGTGCGCGTTGTACTGCAATGGACCGATCGGTGCCTCCGGCCGGCCCATTGCTTTCAATGTGTGCGGGTACGCGTTGTACCCCTGTGCGCGTTGTACCTCAATGGACCGATCGGTGCGCACCCATTGACAATGGGCTTGCCTGGCAACGGACGCGTTTTCGAATATTCGAACGAGTCGGTTGCTGGAAAATCAGTTGGTCACCCACAACAATGTTGCAAAATCATGTATGTCATGAAGTTGACATTTTGAAGGATGCTGTGGGCGTGTTTTGGTGCTGCTATTCCATGGATTGGCCATATTCAGAAGATGCAAACGACTTGGACCTATCACTTTGGACACAAGGGACAGTATCTGCCTCTCCAGCACATATATATTGCTGCATGTTCCCCTGAGAGCCCACTTGCCTGCACTACATGCTCCAGGACGACATCTGCCACTGCACTGCTGCTGTCTCTGCCCCTCTGGACCCTGCAATGGCACGTACTGTGGAGAGAGCCCCAGCCTTCAGCCTTGAAGAGAACCAGGCCCTGCTGGACAGCCTACTTCCACAGTACAGCAAGCTGTATGGGACACCAGGGGAGCAGGTGAGTGTTCTGTGCACTGCCTTTCTGAATGTGCATTTTGTCTGACTAGCAAGGCTGAGAGTCAGCACACCACTGGCTAGCAGGCTCACTGAGTAGTTGTCACCCCCATAGTGTGTAGTGACTTGCACTGGACAGGTATGGTGCAGTGACAGTGCTTCTGAACAGGGTTTTACTCCCCATGCTATGATACCATGTAGTGACTTCTGGAAAACTGTCCATGGGCAGCCGTGCACTGCCTGGGTACACCATGTGCCCCTGTGATTGCGACATGTATATGCAACTGTGTCATGCACGGATATGTTGCATGTGTAGTAATGTCCTTATCACTTTGTCATCCTGACAGGCTTCTGCCCATCGGAAGCATGAGATCTGGAAGGACATCGTCCGGGCTGTCCGGTCCGTGGGGGTCTACAAGCGCCGGATCCGCAACTGCCAAAAGAGGTGGCAGGACCTTCGGGGCTGGACCCGGAGGATTGCACGGGTCCAGCTGAAGCTGTCGCCTCCTTGCAGGAGGGGCGGAACACGGACCCTGACCCCCCACATGCTCAGGATCCTGGCGGTGGTCTTTCCAGACCTGGATGGGCAGCTGAAGGCCAGAGAGCAGCAAGGAGGGGGTGAGTCAAAGACTGCACTGTGTACTCTGTCTAACATGTTATGTGCCCTCCTCGGGCCAGGTTGAACTGCCACAGTACAGCAGTCATGTTGTCCAGGAGCCATGTCCCTCTATTGTGCACTGCCCACTCCTCATCTGATACCCAGGTGTGGCCCTTACATGCAGGGAATTCTGTCACTTAGGACTGTGTCCTTGCAGTTTGCTTGACTCAAGGTGGGAGACAGCATCTGTTTCCCTGACTCTGTGGTGGGCATCATGGGTGGGTCCATTGCTTACACAATGCCTGTATTCTGACATGTATTCAGCGTGTTACTTTGATCTGTGGTCCAATTGCTGAGCTGATCCACCACATGTGGCTGGGGTACCTGGCACACACCCATGCTGCGGGTGGGAACAATGTTTGGGCCCCAGGAGTATGTATATGACGTGTGTCACACATACTTAGCCAGCTGCCTACAGTCCAGGGCTCATCCCTCATTCATGTGGGGCTGGACAGTCATGCCTACTCCAGGCCATACAATACACTCTGTACTCCCACTCCCGTGTATCAGAGGACACATTGTGCACAGTGATTTGCCCCTCAGGTGTCTGCCTCTGTGTCAGTGTGCTGTGGATTAGTCGCCAGGACTGCTGTGGAGTTTCTTGGTAGGGGCTCAGCATGCCACTGGAGATGTGACCATAGGAGACGATACTTGTGTGACACATAGGTGTCTGATCAGCTGCCCATGCAGACTGGGGCATGTAAATGTGAAGTTCAGGCAGCTGTTCCCCATGCACAGCAGAGTGTGAGGGGCTCAGGTTCAGAGGGTAGTGTCACAGGTCTCCCATATGTCCAATAGGTATGACCTGGACAGATGAGGGTTAAGAGGATGTGTTGTGGGGGATGTACATGTGCACTTGTGCAGCTCCAGGACTTGCATTCCCCATGACCTACTATTGTGACACAGTGCAGAGTGTTGTTGTCTGGCTGCAAAGTCATACATCACTGAGACAGTGATGTATGACTTTGCAGTCATGCCTCCGCCATGGCATGTGTCTACTGATTTGTGATCCTGCAGGGGAGTGACATGTGCTACATGCACACCATAGTGGCGCTGGCTATCAGGACATGGGTGCATCATGGTGTCTGTCGCTGGTATGCATCACATGCATTTCCTATTTGACTCTGGGCATCCCTTACATCCGTAAACCTGTACTGACTCAGTGGCAAGAGCTGTGATGTGTCCACACCGTGTCCTCTGCACTGTCCAACTACTGTGTACTTGGTGCATGTTTCAACACTGGGGTGTTGCAATCCAACAGACACCAGACAGATGGGTGCAAGGCCATGTGGGATGTGAGTGCCATGCTTGGCATCAGACTGACAATTGACTTCTCCTGTACAATTAGTGCACTTTTAGCAATGCACAACTAATGATGCCAGGGCTTGCTCTGTGATGTGCTGTGCTCACAGTGGTGTGTGCGTTATGTGCAGGTGACTGATGTCTGTCTGTTTCCCCATTGTTTGCAGATACATCCACGGCCACGGAAGGGGACAGCTCCACGGACCAGGAGGAGCCGGAGAGCCAGACTGGGTCAGCAGCCGAGGAGTGGTCGGAGGGACCCAGTGGCACGGAGGGCGAGGGGAGCCACACCGAGGAGTCCTCAGCAGCATCCACCTCAGCTGAGGACCAGAGCAACTCGGAGGATGACTCCCTTGTGGAGGCGGGTGTCAGCAGCCACCACACCCCAGCTAGTGTTGCTGTCCCCGCCACCACCAGCACCACCACCGCCCTCCCATCGGCTCCCATTCCCCAGGTCCGTGGAGGCTCCCATGTCCGGGAGCGTGTCTCCTTTGGGCCAGGCACCGCACCCCTGCCCCTGTGTCCCCTGCTGCCCTGAGTGAGGAGTCTGTGTACTTCCTTCGCCAGCTCCATGTAGGGCAGACAGCCATGCTGAGTGTCCTCCATGCGCACACCGCGCTGTTGACTCAGCTGGTGTCGTTCATGGAGGGCATCTCATCGGGCATGTCTGACCTACAGAGGGGCAATAGGTCCATGGACTCCTCCCTGACGGCAGCAGTGTCCCTCCTCAAACGGTCCCTCACCCCTCCTGCCTCTGCTCCATCCACACTCCCCAGCACCTTACCCATCCCAGGCACACACACACTGGCACACACCAGCACACACACATCCAGCACACTGACACACACGCCAATGACAAAACGCACACGCACGCACATTCAGGGGACTGAAGCCAGACTCACAGGGGATGGGGCCCTGGAACACACACACGCATCCACATGCACTGCGCAGTCCTCAGTTCCCTCTCCCTCCAAAGCACCCTCCCTTGCCTCACCTGCAACCCCAAAGTCACAGCAGCTCTTCCTCTGTGACCTCGGCCTCTTCCCCACCGATGAAGCTGCTCCAGCATCCCGGGGAAGAGGAAGCCCACCCACACGGAGCAGAGTGCCCCTCGCCCCCGGACACCCTCCCCCAGGCGCAGACGGACTGAGGCCCCCACCCGCAAGTCCCCCGGAGTGCTAAGAGCAAGACCCCGCCACCGCCCTGCAGCTCAGGCACAAGGTCTCCGTCCTCCATCCCTCAGGCCCCCACTGCACAGGTGCCCCCACCACACCCTGCCCCAGGTTCCCCCACCCACAGATATACCATCCCCAAGATGCTCCGGCCTTCTCCCCTGCCACTTGCTCTCCCAGCACCACACCCCGCTGCGCTTGTCTGTGCCACTGATGTGGTGAGGGTGTCCCCCCTCTGTCCAACCCACCTTGCCTGTTCCCCATTCTCCTCCCCTGGAGGTAGGCACTGCAGTGGAGTCCACTACCGCCCTGTCTGACTTGGGCACTGCAGTGGCGGACCTGTCCACCCCATCTGCAGGGTCCACTGCAGTTGTGCCGGCACCCACGACATCTGTGTCATGCCCCCAGTTGTGCCGGCACACACCATGTCAGACACCTCCACTGCAGTTGTCAGTGGCTCTCCAGCACCCACCACCCCTTCCCTGACTCCCCCTGGTGAGCCCTGATCCTGTCCCTGCGGTGCCTGGCCTGCCCCCCGGTTGCCCCTCCTAGTGGATTGTCCCTGGTATTGTGCAGGCATGCGTAGGGTGACATCTGCCAGTGTCACCCTGTTTGAACTTTGACAATGGACTGGCCATTGGCCTTTGCTCTTTTTTCAGGACTTCGTTTGGCCTCAACACATATGCTGAATAAAGCAACTTTCTTTTCTCTAGTGCTCATGCTTCAGATGTACATGTTGTTGGTGCAGCTAACCATGCCCTTGCTGCAGTGATGGTGATATCTGGTCTCATGATTATGAAGTGTTACTGTGCAGGAACCCATGTGGTCCAGGGGAATGTGTCCTATCATGTGGTGTATCCATGTCATCAATAGCAGCATCTGAGGGTGTCATGTGTTCAGTATTTGGCAATGGGTTTCCTACTTACATTGGCAATTTCATATCTGTGGCTTCCACCCCTGCACATCTGTTGTGCCTGCCATCGTTGCATTTGTCTACTTCCCTGACCGTGTTGCCATCTCCAGTGGACATGCAGGTTTGGGCATCAATGGGGAGGGACTCATCCGTGTAGTCAGTGCAACATTGCTATACAAGTGTGTTGGATCTGTGCTGATGATTCCGTTGGCACATCCATGACCAGGCTGATGTGATGGGAGCCCTCATTTGGTGCTAATTGTTGATTGTGTGACCAAGTGCTCAGCTGACATGATGGGGCCCTACTGAGGCAACATATGGCACAGCTTTCCTCACACAGGAGTGGAGTCCCCTCATGGCAGTGTGTACACGTGTGACATTGCCTGCGCCCAAGGTGTGTGTTGTATGTGCATGTCTGTGTGTTCACTTCCATTCATCTGCGCATGCTGTGATCCCTAGTGTTGTACCTGTTTGTGATGCTTGCTGACTTGAGCTATGTTCCCCCAAAGTCTTCTCCCTGTGTTCTCTGTGATGTGGGTGCATGGCACATTACTGGTCATCAGGGTGTCACCCATAGGTGTGTTTGCTGTCAGGGCAGAGTTTGTGTGCTGACGCAGATGGGTCACAGTCAGGTTTCCCTTTGGCACTTGTTGTTTGCCCCTGTCATGTGATTTCCAGTTTGTGTTATCTTTCAGTGATTGTGACACGTTGTGTGTGTGACTGCTGGCACTCCTTAGGGTCCGGGCTGCAATGTTGGTTGTTGTCTATGTGTGTTCTTTGTGGGTGACCTTGGCTTCTTCATTGGTGTGTGACTGTGGCTGGGATCCCATTGGTCGGTGTGGTATTGCCGTCATGTCCATGTACAGCGTAGTGTGCAGTGTGTCAGACATTCAGGAGTCTTGTTGAGTGTCCATGTGTGATGTGTTTCTACACCTTGGTTCCCACCCACCACCCTGGAATAGTAATGGGTGCATGTGCAATGTCACCAGTGCATGTGTACTTCACTGCTGCACATTGTTGGAGGTCGAGGGGTGTGGTCTTGAGTGTGTGCAGATGAGAGTTGTTGCCCGGCTAGTCCCCTGCCTCCATGTTGGCCTTGGCTTACTGGCCATGCTGATTGATTTGTGCTTGTGTAGGTGTGATGGTAGTTAGTTGCTCAGGACACCTGACTGTGGTTCACAGTGTGAACGACATTTAGCTTTGTCATCACAGTGGTATTTTTCTTCAGCCCAGGGTCACCACATTGTGGGGGCCCTGGGGGTGGTGCTGTGGTGTGTCTGTGACTTGCTGTGTCAGTTGTTGTTCCTACGTGCCTGTGTGACATGTGTGTTTTGTGCTCCCTCTCACCTGTCAATGCCTGCTTGCCCACATAGGGGATTTGGATCCATGAGTTAGCTTAGTGTGGCAGTGTATGCACATCTGTATGATTGGTATTCAGCTCTCCTCATGTGTTGTGTTGTTGCCTGGGGACACTGGCACCCCCACCCCTCACCTGCTGTGTATGATGACAGTGTTGGTCTGCCTGTTTGTGTTTGTGCATCTGCACCACTGCATTGGCATATCTTGGGTGTGCCATTGGCTGTATGTTGTTTGGTGTGTTTCCCCTGCTGTCCCTGGGACTCCTAGGTCATCGGTCAGCACAGTGATCATGGTTTGTGTGTCCCATTGCTGCCATGGTATGGTATCTGTTCACCTCACATCTGCTGTCTCCACAGGGTATCTGCATTTGTGTGCCCATTGGTGCAAATATGTGGTTCTGCATTCTGATGGTCACTTCTGTCATTGTGTCATTGATGACTGTTGACGGTCTCAGCCCCCATGGGTGTTGTTTGTCTGCACATGGCCAAAGGAATGTTTCATTTGCACTGCAGTATTTGGCTCCCCCAATTTATGTTGCAATGGGACACATACACTACTTTGCCACAGATGAGTTTTTGGTTCTGTGACCAGGAATGATCCATGCAGTTTGGCAGTTGCAGCTCTTTCTTTGTCAACAATTACCTTTTGGTCACTGTGATGATGAGGGTGTAGACCCCATTGCCACAATGGTCAAAATGTGCTTCAGCTATGGACCCCACACTTACCTTTTGGTCACTGTGATGATGGGGGTTTAGACCCCATTGCCACAATGGTCAAAATGTGCTTCAGCTATGGACCCCACACTTGCCTTTTGGTCACTGTGATGATGGGGGTTTAGACCCCATTACCACAATGGTCAAAATGTGCTTCAGCTATGGACCCCACACTTGCCTTTTGGTCACTGTGATGATGGGGGTTTAGACCCCATTGCCACAATGGTCAAAATGTGCTTCAGCTATGGACCCCACACTTGCCTTTTGGTCACTGTGATGATGGGGGTTTAGACCCCATTGCCACAATGGTCAAAATGTGCTTCAGCTATGGACCCCACACTTGCCTTTTGGTCACTGTGATGATGGGGGTTTAGACCCCATTGCCACAATGGTCAAAATGTGCTTCAGCTATGGACCCCACACTTGCCTTTTGGTCACTGTGATGATGGGGGTTTAGGCCCCATTGCCACAATGGTCATGGGCTGCTTGCATTGTGGGTGCCACACACATATATGTGTGGCACATGTGCTAGGGGGTCACATTGTATGTTCAATGTCATGTTCGGTGTTGTAGGCATTTGACACAGCCTGCTCACACGCTTGTCATGGTGGTGGGGGGATGTCTTAATCTTGCATTCCCTAGGTTGTGGTGTGCTTGTTGTGTCATGCATTGTCCATCCTATGAGTGGGGGTGGTAGTAGTGGTAGGCATCCAGCCCCCTGGCTAAGGGTGGTAGTAGTGGTGGGCATCCTGCCCCCCTGGGTGAGGGTGGTAGTAGTGGTGGGCATCCTGCCCCCCTGGGTGAGGGTGGTAGTAGTGGTGGGCATCCTGCCCCCTGGCTAAGGGTGGTAGTAGTGGTGGGCATCCTGCCCCCCTGGGTGAGGGTGGTAGTAGTGGTGGGCATCCTGCCCCCTGGGTGAGGGTGGTAGTAGTGGTGGGCATCCTGCCCCCCTGGGTGAGGGTGGTAGTAGTGGTAGGCATCCTGCCCCCTGGGTGGGGGTGGTAGTAGTGGTAGGCATCCAGCCCCCCTGGCTAAGGGTGGTAGTAGTGGTAGGCATCCAGCCCCCTGGCTAAGGGTGGTAGTAGTGGTGGGCATCCAGCCCCCCTGGGTAAGGGTGGTAGTAGTGGTAGGCATCCAGCCCCCCTGGGTGAGGGTGGTAGTAGTGGTAGGCATCCTGCCCCCCTGGTTGAGGGTGGTAGTAGTGGTAGGCATCCTGCCCCCTGGGTGGGGGTGGTAGTAGTGGTAGGCATCCAGCCCCCTGGCTAAGGGTGGTGGTAGGCATCCAGCCCCCCTGGCTAAGGGTGGTAGTAGTGGTAGGCATCCAGCCCCCTGGCTAAGGGTGGTAGTAGTGGTGGGCATCCTGCCCCCTGGGTTAGGGTGGTAGTAGTGGTGGGCATCCTGCCCCCTGGCTAAGGGTGGTAGTAGTGGTGGGCATCCTGCCCCCCTGGGTGAGGGTGGTAGTAGTGGTGGGCATCCTGCCCCCCTGGGTGAGGGTGGTAGTAGTGGTGGGCATCCTGCCCCCCTGGGTGAGGGTGGTAGTAGTGGTAGGCATCCTGCCCCCTGGGTGGGGGTGGTAGTAGTGGTAGGCATCCAGCCCCCTGGCTAAGGGTGGTGGTAGGCATCCAGCCCGCCCTGGGTGAGGGTGGTAGTAGTGGTAGGCATCCAGCCCCCTGGCTAAGGGTGGTAGTGGTGGTGGGCATCTGGCACCCCCTGGCTAAGGGTGGTTGTGGTGGTTGGCATCCAGCCCCCTGGCTAAGGGTGGTAGTAGTGGTAGGCTTCCTGCCCCCTGGCTAAGGGTGGTAGTAGTGGTGGGCATCCTGCCCCCCTGGGTGAGGGTGGTAGTAGTGGTGGGCATCCTGCCCCCTGGCTAAGGGTGGTAGTAGTGGTGGGCATCCTGCCCCCCTGGGTGAGGGTGGTAGTAGTGGTAGGCATCCAGCCCCCTGGCTAAGGGTGGTAGTAGTGGTAGGCATCCAGCCCCCTGGGTTGGGGTGGTGGCACGCATTCAGGCCCCTGTGTGCATATGTGGCATTGGTGATGGGCATCCCGCCCCTATGGTGCTGCTGTTGCTGGTGTAAGTATATTCAGATTCCCAGTGTATGTGTGTGATGTGTCGTGTACGTGTTGTATGTGTTTTGTGGTTGGTGTCTGACTTACCTTCTGCGCCGTACGCGTCCGTGCCTGTTCCGGTAGTAGATGTAGAATATTGGTATGATCGGGATGAAGGGATTCATGGTTGGTTCGTGTCGTTCGTCCTTCTCGTTGCTTCGCGTCGTCCTCGTCGCTTGGCTTCGTCCTCGTCGCTTCGCTTCGTCCTCGTCGCTCGCGTCGTCCTCGTCTGTGCTGTGTTCGTCTCGTAGCCGTGGATCGTGTTGTGGCGCGATTCGGAGCTTATGTGCGCCTCTCCCGGATGCTTTGACGTGCCGTGCGTAGCGACGGGTTCGGCGCGTACGGAAAGCGCATCGTACTTGTCCGGCCGGACGGGGCTGCATTTTCCCTTCCGTGCGACTCGATTCGGCGTTTCCGGATTCGCCTCGGTCGGAGAACAGGACCTGGTTTGGGTGAGTACGGCTCGGCCGGGATTTTTGCTGTTGTGCGCATCGTACTTGCTCGTTCGGTGTGCTGTACGGATCGGTCGGGAAACTGGCTTTCGCATGGCTTTTTTCCCGACCGAATAGTATTGGGTGCGCCTCCGACCGAGATCGGAATCGGCCCCTAAGGCTGGAAGGATTTATAACATTCAAGCTGTGTTGCAATAATTCACCTGTACTTAAATAAAAGAGAATTCTGTTGATCCCACAGTTAACTTAAAGTCTGTTAAAATTACTAGGTTGCGGCCCCATTTTTAAATCGCATATATAGCATTCCCGTAATTCTATTGCAGCACTCAGTTACCACCTCACCTGGAATCCACGGCCGCGACGCACTGAGGCTTGAATGCGACCTGCGGCGGCTGTCTCTCTTACGAGAGGCCAACCGCATGCAGGCTCACCTCACATAACCTATTTATTCTTCAGATCTGAACACCTGCGTAGCCGCGAGATGTTTCAGTGATACTTTGTGACACAAAGGTAAAGGACTGGGCTATGCTGCCAGGGCATTTCCCTTTCCCTTACAACAGTTCTTGTTTAGTCAGTAGCTGCACGCTTGAATTTTTCCCCTTATTTAGAGCCTGTTGCCTGATTGAATTGGATGGCTCATTCTGATAAATAAATTGATATTTACAGAAGCATCCCCCTTGGTAGGGTGAGTAAACCAAATTGTAGGCAGGCTTAAACAATGCTTATTAATATTTATCAATTACCATCAGCTAACTCAGTTCTTTCGCATTTTTCACTGCCCAAACAGCTATTGGACCTTTTCAAGGCTGATACCATTGGGATAAGGAGCATAATAATTCCTGAACAGATGAAGAGCTGGTGGGCCTTCATTGTGTAACAAGTTTAACCACTCATGGGAATATTTGTGATTCCAGGTGAGCATAAATACTAGGAAGAGTCTCTCATCATGTTAAAAACATCTTCAATATCTTTTTGACTGGTGTGCTCCCAACTGTCCTGATGAAGACCCGCTATTAAGGTTTTAACTGGCCTTCTTCTATCTTGGGTTGAAACGTTGACAACTCCATTCCTATAGCCTGGACTGACTAAACTATCCACGGAAGGACAGTACTGATTCAAACAGTGTACCCGTGCATTATGGATGGAATTTGATTTATTCGAAAAAGTAAGGGTGTCAGACAGACCAAAGATGCTACATAATTGTTGTTTCAATTTGCTAATTTTATGCTGTATTCTTTCAGATTTCTTTTTCACCTATGCACAAGCACTTTTTTCAAGCACTTGTATCCTGCACAATGGAGCAACCCCTATACGATAATAATGTGTGTGTGTGTGTATGTATATGTGTGTATGTATATATAAATATATCTATCAAAACACCTCCCACTCCTGGTGGACAGAGAGCACGCACACGAGGCTGCAAGATTTAAGGCTTCTTTATTTCATCCAGCCTTCCTCGAACCTGGAAGCCAAGAGAGACGCGTTTCGGCTGCCAAAGCATCCTTTATCAATCTATTTGGTGCCATTTTAAAAACACCTTATATGTTATTCAAATCATAAACATAAAAGAAATACAAGTTATAAACATAGAAAGAATACAGCTTATGGTAAACAAGCAGATTGTGTTACTTTACACTTAAAATGTGCACATGAAATACAGTTACAATTACACTTTAGAAATTACTAATCACAGCAATAAAAGTGATGGACTACCTACATTTTCCACAACAATTGTGAATCTATGCTTGCTGCACTGAATAATCAACTTAATGCCTTCAGGTTAGCCCAAAATGTTTTGTTATTGCGCGCATAATTGTAAAACATGGTTTGGCATATTTAAACCATACAATAGCTGAGTTTAAAAAAAAAGAACAGCGTGAGCTATCTTATAATATTAGCGCTTTGAAGGTGCCGTGTAAATTGTAGCTTTCTGGAGAACTGCATTGTATATATGTGTTAACGGCTGGACATACAGGGTGCCCTTTGGTTTTTCGGCTTGAAGTGTCCTTTCCAACAACAAAGTTCTGATCCATTTATAGTGTGTAAATACACTCTAAAGCCAGAGCTGATGACATTTGTGCACAGCACTACGGAAGATTTACCACGCATTTAAAGTGATAGAAAAGACCCGATAGGTATTGTTTCCTGTACACGCAATGTTTCAGATTTATGCTACAATAATTGTTAACTCCCAAATGTTAGTTGGATGTGGGTAATTGTCAAAAGCCGTTCCCAAATGGTAAAAGGCACATCCTCGCGTCACATGTAGAATAACCAGCAGTTTCTAACCCGGCACCTGTATAACACAATTATATATACAATATATATATTGGAGCAATGCTCCTCTCCCATATGCGGGAAGGAAATATCAGCCACTCCAACCAACAGTTCTTATTTCAATAATTTGTTTTTAATATCAGCAAACGAAACGACGCGTTTTGACCTCCTTCGGTCTTGCTCACATTAGCAGGAAATCTCAATACCGGCATAAATACTACGTCACACACGACGCACATGATTAACCCCTTCGATGCTCGTGACGAGCTCAGCTCGTCATGCTGCGCGGTAGCGCTGTGCGCATGACGAGCTGAGCTCGTCACGACCACACCCGCGATCGGAATGTCCAGCACACGAGCGGAATTCCGATCGCGGTCAAGGGGTTAACAAAAAAAACAAATACTATACAATTCAATTTCGTGAACTCCTTTTCCATTCACAATTCATTCAAAACTTTGTGTGTTCAGGAGTGAACAAAACTCATTTTTGGGTACCGGGTCAATTCAAATGATCAAACTTTATGCGTTGACAATTTCAGCACATGTTTCGTATCACACATGCTCTTTCATGTGTTACACAATGTCCCCTCTAGGGATATATTCTGAGCCTGTGTCAGTGCTGTTTTCAAATCAATGTGGGAGATATTACCAAACTGTCTTGCCAAGTTGGGTATAGTACCCCAATCCCATTCATTTTATCGAAAAAGACATTGTCAGTAGAGGAATGTGAGACTCTTAAATTAGGACTTTCCTTCTGTCCAGTGTTGGACTATGCACAGGTACGAATTGATCTGTATAAGTTTGCCAGGAAGTTAAAATTACACAAGGTTTTCACTACACAGACGACGCTTGCAGACGAGTGAGCGAGGAGGAAGACGACTCCGCCGGCTCCCGGCCATTTGCTCTGTGCCCCCAATCGGCCGCCTCACCTGACCCCCCCCACACAGCGGGGTCCCTCGAACACGGGCGGCAGTAGGCGGCGAGCGCCCGGAGCGGGGAGGGGAGCGAGGAGGAAGACGCTGACACTCAGCCACGCCAGCCAGCCAAGCCACGCAGACTCCGGCCGACTCCGGGAGAGCCAAGAGCTAGGATTGCGGCTCCATCCCTACAGCGCCTGCACGGGGGGCATCACGGAGCATAGGCGTGCTTGGCCTTGGAGCCTCGGAGCCACAGCAGGTAAAGCAGGCAAAGCAGTACACAAGTATATGGCAAGCGCGGTCATCATTAGTTGACGGCGAGAGTGTGCCCTTGGCGGGTTCACGGAGGCGGCCCGATCAGATCGGGTGCAGCCTGTGACCTGCCTTGCGAGCCCCGCTTGCCTTCTTTCACCTGCTCCCTAGCTATCCGGCCGGGACAAATCCACACCCTGGGGGCAGCGAATTGCAGAGAACAGCATAAAACTACAGCCTGGTGGAGTGCAGAGCTGTGAGTCTTTTGCCAAGTGACACTACTGTGCTACCATTTGCAAAGACTCCTAAAATCGCTGAGCCAGGCGGGGATCCCGCAGAGCAGAGCAGAGAGTGGGCTGCAGGGGGGCGATTTAGGGTGAATCGCTATTTGGCTTTGGAACTGTGGGGCGAGGAGCACGGTCCAAGCAGCACACACAGAAGAGAGTGTACAGGGATGGACTGAAAAGTAAAGGGAGTCAATTCCCCAATTCGTTAATTCCCAAAACACGCTCTTCTTGGCGCAGAAGGAAATTGCTCAAGGGAAACCCGACTAATCTAAAGAGGATGGATCCTGATGAAAACGCCCACAATTATCATACAACAAGGGTCACAAGAAGTACGGCTCAGAACTTAAGACAGGAGTCGAACCCAGCGAGCTCCCCCCTACAGCCCCCCCAACAAGGGCTTATTACTCATTATTTTCAGGCACCGGGCAGCCCGCCACCCCCGGGTATGTCCCCCGGAATGGCCAATGAGACCACAGCGAGCAACCCCCAACCAGTGGGGCCTAGCCAGGCACACATTGAGCTATCCCACAGCCAAAATTCCCCTTTTGGGGATGAGAGCCGCCTGCTGCCGGCCGAGGGCCAGGACCGGGCGCAGGACGCATGGGTACAGGTAGGCCCAAATCTGCCCCTTTCTAGCGGGTGTAAGCCTACCGACGCGACAGACAGCATCTCACCGATCAAAGCCTTGATCCATTGGCATCAGGAGGAGGATGTGCCCGAGGTTATCGAGGGCAAAGATCTGGCGCACACCAGCCCGCGAGTCATCTCGCGAGTAACTACAAAGGCCTCACCAATTGGACGCTGACAACTCGATTCGCCAGAGACAGGAGGACTCACCGATTCCTTTCTACAAAATCTAGAGCAAACAATAGAAAGGACTTTGGACCTCACCCCTAACCTCATTGGGAGAGGGGGCGTGGTAAAAAACCAAGCAAAAGATCGAGTAGGGTTGTCCGCAGCAACAGGCCAGAAAGATCAAGATGAGCAAGAAGATACCCCCCATTTGATAACCATCAGAGAAGCACAAAAGTCAATAGCCAAGGCTCTGATATGGCAATCAACCAAAATGGAGGTCCAAGTTGACCTTCTTCAATCAATAGCCCAATGCCTAGTGAACCAGGGCCGCAAGCTGGAAGATTTGGAGGCAAGAATCAACTACAATCAGGCAATGATAGCTCGTACAAGCATATGTGCCAATATAATAGATAAGTGGACTGAGTTGCCGGAAATACTGGGGGACATAGTAGCACTAACTAAGAGTAGAGGCGACTCATCAAAGACATCTGAAATCACTGAATCGCTGGCAAAGGGAAATCACACACTGGTGACCAATGGAGAGCTCAGCCGTGCGAGGAACTTGGAATTAAAAGCCAGAGAAAATGAGCGCAATAGCCTAGAGACCCTGGCACCCCCGACAAAGAGCGACACCAAGGAAACTCCGGCAAGCCCAGACACAAAGGAAGCTGAAGAGCAGAAAGCAACTGTGGAGGGGGAGTAGGAGTTAGATCAGAAGCCCCCCTAACAAGGAGGGCGAAGAAAAAGCTGAAGAAACAGCTGAAGAGATCAAAAATGAAAAGAAGATCAATACTGTCGGCAATGCTGAACAGTCACAGACCCGGGGAGAAAAGCAACTCACTGCCACTTTACCCGATATTTAACTTCAAACAGAAGATTAAGAGCCAGGGTATACCGGCAGACAAAGAAAAGGCTGAAGAAAGTGCAAGAGACGGTCTGACGCAACATGGCAGGGACCATGTGGACCAGGCGGACCAGGTGGACCTACAACAACCAGCCGGGTCAACATCAATGGCGGCCCAGGCGACAACAAACAGGGCCAGTTTAGGCTAAGAGGACGCCTCCACACAAATAAGGCTCTATGACCCTCTGGAACTGGAGGGCCATAAAGGCCCAAAGGAGCACACTACACCTCCACTGACGGAGCAGAAGCAAAAAGAAAGCTGGATGAGAAACAACAATAGGGCAGAAGGGGAACAACACTGGCGAATCTCTAACAACCCCCCCCCAAGGTCTGAGACCACACAGCCAGAGCATTGGGGGGCCACGCAAATAAAATACCTCGAGGAAACATCCACAATATATGAGGTGGTGCTCACCCCTAGGTACCACATGGAAGGCCCCCATGACATCCTAAATAGAACTAATATCCTCCGACTTTTTGGCCATGTCAGGTCCCTGTCTCATGTCATCTCGGAAAACATAGAGTGAGTAAAGTTCAAAAGGTCACAAGGAGACAGCCATGGTGATTTCAACCCTCCTGGGTTTAGCGACCATTCTCTTCAACGGGAAGTTCTTGGAGAAGCCCAACAACTAGCAAGCTGGGGCATAGAAGTAACAGAACCCACTCAACCTAAATATCCCTCTGTCCTCAAAGCTCAAAAAGAGGGGCAGGGGGCTGCATCAGTCTTGAAAGGTATTAACCATAACAGTAAATGAGGGGAAAATACCAATGAACACCCCAGTACACCAATAAATATTTCCATCTTTCAAAGAGATAATCTGCGAAGAGTGCTAATGGGGCAATCCAAGCAGGCTACAAGAGGTGAGATCTGGCAACATCACCCCTAGCCAAAATCAATTCTCCACCAGAGCAGGAAGGGAAATGTTGGTGCAGGAAGATCAATATCAAGGTTGCAACTCCAACCTCCATCAAGAATTACCTCTCATATCCTGGAACATTGCAGGGTTAAGCAAAAAAGCAGGGAACAAGGAAGTACAGGACTACCTCGCAAAAGGGGATATCATATGCTGCCAAGAAACCTGGTCAATGACATCAACTCCCATAGCAGGCTTCCCGGATCATCGGATAAATGCAACAAAAAAAAACATCTTTGGACGCCCCTCTGGGGGCTTGTCAATTTTCATAAGCCATGCGCGCAAACTTAAATCTATAGAAATAAGAGTAAACTCTCCAGACCTGCAAGTAATGATAATTGCTGGATTAAGGGAGGGCCGCCAGCCGTTCAATTTGCTGCTCATAAATTGCTATATTAACCCGGCATTGACTGCAGCCAGTATGGAATTACTCACCACCACGCTAGAGGAAATTTTTATTAAATATGAGCATTATAATGTAATCATTGCAGGAGATTTAAATTTGAGAGGTTTGGAAAGGGCCCCTGGTAAGCAAAACAAAGGGCACAAGGCGGGCCCATTGCTCTCTCGTTTTAAAAATGTCAAACTTTGCTCAACTCACTTCATGAAGAAATTACGATCACCCTTGTGGTGCCCCAAACCATCATTTAGGAATATATCTACTATTGACTATATTTTAATCAACGAGAAATCGGCCGATAATTTGAAAGACTTTACGGTCGATGATAGAGGGGAAAGCGATCATAGGCCTCTATGTGCAACATTTAACCTAGGAATGGAATCAGCATACCTCCAGAAAGTGGTGGGAGAATCCACAGGGGATGAACGTTTTAGAACCCTTAAAAGAATAAAATGGACAATAAAACTTGAAGGAAAAATCCAGGAGTGGGCACTAACGTGGCAAGCTCGTGGACTGTGGGAGACCCATTCAGAGGCTATCGGTATCTGGGAAGCTCTGACAGATGACCTTTGGCGGAAGCTGGTCAAAAATCATTGTAAAAAAACACTTTCCCACAAGGACCCCTCTTTAAAGAAGCCAAAGATACTGAAGAGCCTGAGTCAATGTAAAGGTGCTCTTATGAAGGCACTTAGAGGAAGGAAGAAAAGAGGAACATCGGCAGAGGGCGCCTCCATAGCGGATTTGAGATCCGCCTACATGAGGAAAGTAGGCAAGCACAAGAGGAAAGAAATGGAACAAAAATGTCTCACAGTATTCGTCCTGTTAAAGGAAAAGAACAACGCCAAACTATGGAGGTATATCAACCGCCTGAGCTCCCAGTCTAGGAGCAAGGAGAATAACATCGCAAGTAATGAGTGGGAAGTGTATGTAAGGGGCTTATACACCAGAGGAATACCAGCTGCCGAGTATGCTCTTCCTAAGAACTCCTCGGAAATAGGCACTCATACAGATACTCTCCCCAAGCATACATATGAAACAGGACTAATGACGATCGAGGGTAATGGCTTCACAGAAGCAGTAATAACAAGGGAGATTAGGAAAATGAGGAACGATGGGGAATCAGGCCCTAACGGCATTCCAGCCCTGGCATTTAAATCAGTCCAACCCTTTTTCGCCTCAATCCTCACCCCATTATTCAATTTTGCTTACTCAACGGCAATAATACCCCATTCATGGAAAGGATCAGTTCTCTTTCCCATTCATAAGAAAGGCGATCACTCCAACCCAGCGAACTATAGGCTTGTGGCCCTGCTCGATGTAGAAGCCAAAGCCTACGCTAAACTATTATTGAGAGAACTAGAGGATTGGGCTAATAACAACGAGATACTTCCATTCTATCAGACCGGCTTCAGGGCAAATAGCTCAACAACGGATAACATCATGGCCCTGGCCTACCTCTCAAAACGAGCTGTGAAAGACAGGCACCTGCCGCTGTTTTGCTGTTTTATAGATTACTGTTACAGCTTTTGATAGAGTTGATAGGGGTAAACTCTGGGGAAAACTGTCGGCCTGGGGGATTCCATCAAAGCTCCTGAAAGCCATCATATCCCTTCACGAGGGGACCTGGGTACAAGTCAAGATAAGCCCTACAGCGTTATCAGAAAGAGTCAAAACTAACAACGGTCTGAAGCAGGGCTGTGTCTTGGCCCCCCTATTATTTAACCTCTATACAGCAGACGTAGGGGGAGCTCTGAAAGAGGCAAGTCTAGTTCCACCGAGACTGGGCACGGTGAGATTGACAATTCTTCAGTACGCAGATGATACTGTAGTGATGGATCACACAAGGGTGGGTCTCCAAAGAGCATTAAAAGAGCTGGGGAAGTATAATAAGGAAAACTACTTGACAGTCAACCAGAGTAAAACAAAGATAATGATATTTGGCAGATATCCCCATAAAAAACAAGCAGTCTGGAATTTGGGAGATCACCAAATAGGGACCACCATAGCCTATAATTATCTAGGGGTTTGGCTACACGAGAGGGCAACACCGGCAACTCATATAAAACACTTAATTGCCAAATCCAACAGTGTCATTTTAACAATGAGACGTTTAAGCCAAGGCTTGTCTAGCCCAACAGCAGACCCCATGTTGAGGGTCCTTAAGGCAAAATTAATCCCGGCCATTAACTACGGCCATTTGGCATTTCCGGGAGCCTTAGATAAACTTATAGCAGCAGCTCAGGTTAAAGCCCATAAGTTTGTGCTGCAAGTACCCAGGCACGCAAGGAACATCAGGTTACGTTTGGAACTAGAGCTCTGCAGACCTGAACTGGCCCTCCAGGGGGATCTAATTAAGTATTATATTAGAGTCCTTAAAGCCCTGTATAACTCTCTCAAACATCATTTGGTAACAATATTCAGAGAAGAGGACTCCCCCTGCCATATCAAGCTGGACAAAGCAATAGGGACCCTAAACATCGAATCCAATAGTCTGTCTCTACCAGACATCCCGCATAAGGCCTGGTCAAATATCATCAAACGGCAAGTCCGCTCTATTTCACATGAAAAGGATCTATCCGCACTTCGCGATAACACCCTCACGATGGCATTGGACGAATCTTACACCATGGGGAAAGCTCAACAATACCTACGGGAAGCACTAGGGGCCCAGGCTCACAGGAAAATCCTTTTTATGAGGCTAACGGCCCTTAGAATTGCGGACTTTAATCCAGCATGGGCGCGAGCAGACGGAGCCGTTTCTTGTCATCTATACAACTACCAAAGGGAATCCTGGTTCCACCTATTATGTTGCTGACCCAAATTGACCAGCGAACGACAAAGACTGCTCCGCCCCATCCTAAGAGACCTCAGCATCAGAACGTGCAAGGAGGCATCAGATTGGTGCCTTTCGGAAACAAAAACCCACTACCTCGCAAGAGCGGCAACATTTATTTACCAGGACAGGCCTTAGACGCAAGTGTATAAATGACTTTCCACAAGCTCCTGAATTTAGAGACTGATTAACGGACCAATAAGGTGCTGGCATAACATCCATGGGCAAAGAAAAGTTAGCCATTCCACGTGTTTTGATTGGAATATTGTTGCAACACGAATTTAACCCCCGGATCAAAGGCAAAATGGACTTTGCAACACAAGATTGACTTTTGAAAACTGGGTTTTAAAGCCGAAGGGATGGCTGGGGAGGGGGGTGGCATGGTTGGGAGGGTATGGGTGGGTGGGTATCAATTTTAGCTTTTACTGTAATGATTTTAATTGAACAGTTAACAATAAATCAATCAACAAGGCACATGTTCTTCGACCTACTAACACTTCCGGCAGGCTAGTACCTGGCCCTCAACCAGTAATAAACAATTCAACTATAGGAGACATAGACACACTACAGGTGTTAGATAATTTACATGAGATTGATGAAGTGAGCACAACTTAGAGTAACATGATAGACCAGTTTGATCCAACCTGTCTAGAAACGATTAACAACAGATTTGGCATTGAAACTGGGGGTTCGATGAGACAGATTTTAGAGCTCCCTCAAGATACATACCACAACTTCCAAGAGACAAAATTGATGTCTTCACGGAGGTTGTAGCAGATGACATCTTAAAACTAAGTAGGAAACAACAGATAAAACACAATTTGAGCAAAACACAATGGGAACTCCTTAAAGCCCTCCAACAAGACCAGAGAATTGTCCTCAAACCCTCTGACAAAAGGGGAAACATAGTCCTCATGGACAGGGAAGACTATGTGAAGGAAGGACTGAAGCAGCTAAGGAACACAGCATGTTACAATAAGACAGTTAGAGAATACTTTAGGAATGTACATATAGCCTATACTGAGAGACTTAAAACATGGCATGAAGAGCAACTGTTGAATTGGAATGAGTTACAGTTTCTAAAAAATGATACACTTATAATCCCCACATTATACCTATTATCAAAGGTACACAAGGACCCTAGAAATCCACCTGGACGTCCGATTTGTTTCTTCGAACAATAGCATTTTTGAAAATACATCTATATTTGTCGATCATTTTTTGGCACCATATGTAAAGAATCTTAATTCGTATATCAGAGATACTAAAGATTTTATACAGAAAACCTATAGTTTTTGTTGGGAGAAGGAATGTTGGCTAGTATGTTTAGACGTAGAAAGTATATACTAGCATACGGCAAGAGGATGGCATTGATGCTTGTAAATATTTTGTAGGAACTAGAAATGCTAATGTCTTACAACATACACTTATGATACTAGAAATGATTTTGACCTGTTTAAAGAAAATATGTTCATGTTTGAAAATACATTCTACAGACAAGTGCAAGGAACTGCTATGGGGACATGCTTCGCCCCAAGCTATGCCAGTCTTTTGGTCGGCTGGTGGCAGGAGCAGGTCCTCTGGGGTAATGATCTCAATGAATGGACAGACCAGATCAGTGTATGGCTGAGGTACATTGATGATATTTTTTTCATCTGGGAGGGCAATGAAAGAGATCTTTTAATTTTCTTTGATACATTTAATAGTAACCAAGTCAATTTGAAATTCACATTGAAGTACAGCAGGGAACACATTGATTTCCTAGACATTAGACTTACACTCAAAGAGGGCAACTTACACACAGAGCTATTTAGGAAAGACACAGCCGGCAACTCAATCTTACATGCCGATAGTTGCCATCCGCCAAGTTTTCGCTGGAGTATACCATACAGCGAGTCATTGAGAGCAAAGCGAAATGGCAGAACGGACAGCAGCAACACCAAAACTAAAGCTGAGATTATCGAACGTTTAACAGCTGAGAAAATACCCAAAAAGAGCCCTATGTAAAGCCATCGAAAGGGCAGACAAAGTAACAAGGGAAGAAACGTTACAACAGAAACCCCCTAAACAACAGGAATCTCATGAGGAACCTATATGGTTCATTACAAAGTTTACTAGCCAGGTGACTACTCTGAGAAAGATCCTTAAAAACAGGTGGGCTATTTTAACACAAGACACCGCTATAAGAGCTAAGATAGGAGAGACACCCAATATCACCTTTCAACGTAATCTCTCATTCAGAGATATGTTGGTACATAGTAACCTGTCACAAAAGAGTTTGAGTTGGCTACATCAGAGTAAAGGTTTAAAAAAATGCAGACATTGCAAGGCATGCAAGCACAGTACCAATGTTCAGAATTTTGTTTTGGGGAGCATCGAAAAGAAAAAATACATCACTAAGTTGATCACTTGGAAAACCGACTTTGTGGTCTATCTTATTACTTGTCCGTGTGACAAGTGGTACATAGGCTCTACCGCATTTCCAGTTCTGAAGAGGATTCTGGAACACTGGAGGGCGATCACAAACGCTGACATGAGCTACAATACAGCGAAACACTTTTGAGAATACCATGAGGGAGATTGGACAAAGGCAAAATACTTTGGGATTGATACAATACCTAAACACCCGAGAGGAGGCAATAGTGCCTTAGCATTACGCAGACTAGAATCCCGATATATTGTGCAAGCCGGTTGTCTGATTCCTCAAGGTATGAATAGTGACGAAGAACTCCATACACACTTAGGAACGTAGGCTGCTTCCCGTTATCCTCTAAATCTGTTAGGCTTTTTTAGTTTGACTGTCATTTTTTGTTTGTCCTTCTTTTCCATTTATATGATTGTTAGTTTTGTGGTCCGGGAGTGTCATCCAAATGTAAATGTTTTTAATATGGTTGATGCGGTTTGAGACAGTAACAAATCATAACAGAGGCCTGCTCTATTTCGTTACAGAATTAAAGAATGCCTTTCGTGATCGTCGTGTCAGTGCCAGCACATCTAGGGAAATTAATTGCACAAAGGAGGCGATCCCCATCTGGAAACACCTTCACTGTATATCAGCATAAATGAAGTAGTATTACCTTTTACAAAGGGCCTGTTTTGGATTACCTTTATGGGCACTAGACCCAGAAAACATGCGTACATTTGTGAGTTTGTAACGTACAGCACAAATATAGTCAACAGATATATTGATGACTATGCAATAATAAAAGTAGGTTGTTAACTGGAGTTCATATATGGCTTACCAGCAATACTCTAACAATGCTTGGAGGGGGTACTTTACCCGATATTAGAGAAATAGTATGAAGTCTCAGGGCAATTCTTCAGGTTGACTAACTATGTGCCAACAATGAATGGGATTGGGGTACTATACCCAACTTGGCCAGGCAGTTTGGTAATATCTCCCACATTGATTTGAAAACGGCACTGAAATAGGCTCTGAATATATCCCTAGAGGAGACATTGCATAACGCATTAAAGAGCATATGTGATTCGAAACATGTGCTGAAATTGTCACGGCATAAAGTTTGATATTTGAATTGACCCGGCACCCAAAAATGAGTTTTCTTCACTACTGAATACACAAAGTTTTGAATGGAAAAGGAGTTCACGAAATTGAACTGTATAGTACTTTTTTTGTGTTAATCATGTGCATCGTGTGTGACATAGTATTTCTGCCAGTATTGAGATTTCCTGGTCATGTAACCAAGACCGAAGGAGGTCGAAATGCGTCTGTTACATTTGCCGAAATTAAAAACAAATTATTAAAATACGAGCTGTTGGAGTGGTTGATATTTCTTTCCAGCATATGGGAGAGGAGCATTGCTGCAATATTGAGCGGTGGCGACCGCTGAATCTGCCCCGACTCGTGAGGCGAGGCATCCCGATCACGCGTCTTCGTTTGTAAAATATAAATATATATATATTCACTGAAAAAACCATAGGTTTTAGGGACAGTTATAGTTAGTTGGACATTTCACTCGTACAAAACCCGTGAAATTCCCCCGTTATAGTTAGTTCAGCTAACTATAACTCGCGCCCCCGCAATGCACTGCTGATGACGTCACATATTACATCACTCATGACATGGTCAGTGACATCACTGATGACATCACTGATGACATCTCAAAGGTTTTTTAAATGCTAGTTTCTAACTATGCCTACAGAGGTAGGACATGTGAAGAAAGAACAAAAAACACACAGAACGAAGCAAAAGAAATGCAGAAAGAAGCAACAGAAGTCCACAAAGACGAAGAAAAGTGCAGGAAGAAGCAAAAGATGTGCAGAAAGAACCAACAGAGGAGCAGAAAGAGGCCTTGTTCCAAAATCATCCTGTGCCCACATCTTTTTCCGACGTGTACTGGTGGTAACTGACTCTGAGTAACCAGAGCCAGTGCTATGCTAAAACACACTTAGAATACAGTGAAAACACCTACATACACTAGGGAACACTATGCGTTGGGGTACCCCTGTGATTAGCATGACCTCCTCTGTAAGTCCCTAGTACATAATAGGGCAAGGGGATTAAAACTACCTCTTAAAACGCGCTACAGGCCGCGTTTGCACAGTGGTGAAGGGAGGGGGGGCCTGAGGTGACATGTGTGCAAACGCGCCCCGTGGCACGTTTTAAGTTGCGGGATTAAGTGCCCTTGAATCCTGAGTGTCCCTGGGGCCCAACTAGCCCCCCAGGTACCTACAGTTAGGACCACAGAGCTGAGTTGCAGAGAGGCGTTCCGAGGCCACGCACCTTTTTTCACCTCTCTGTAACGCAACTCTGTTGTGCTTACTGAAGGTACCTAGTGGGCTAGTTGGACTCCAGGGACCCTCAGGATTGAAGGGGACTTAATCCCCCAACTTAAAACACGCCACGGGGCCTGTTTGCACACATGTCACCTCAAGCCCGCCCCCTCCCT